>JABSTT010005201.1:0-19382 GCA_013339685.2 Hyalomma asiaticum
GTGGTGGGGTTGCCTGGGGAGGCAACCCCACCACCTGCAGTCGGGGTTGCCTGGGGAGGTCCAGCGTCTTCAGGCATGGCAGTCTTTGAAGGGATTGTTCGGCTGCGTAGTTCCAGGATTCGGGTCTAGGAAACCCCCAGCACCTACTCCAATTATCGAGGAGTGTTCAGGTTGACTAGCAGTGTTTGGTAGCGAGAGGTGGCACAGTTCAATCTACGCCGCAACAAGGACCAGGGAAGTCTCGTCGTCGTCTTTGTGAATCCAGGAAAGCTGGGTTGCGCATTGCCCACTACTCATTCATTATTAGTACAATATATATATATATATATATATATATATATATATATATATATATATATATATATATATATATATATATATATTGTAAAGTAAACTATATATATATATATATATATATAGTTTGGTTTGGCGAAGTAGCTTTCTTTGGCTGCCGCATGAGTATAAGTATAGGCGTAGCACATCAATGATATGCCATTTACTGGCCGACGTTTCGGCCAGAGTAATGTTTTTCTCCTGTTCCTTTGTATAGGCATGGAAGGGCGGAAACTGCTTACTAAGTGAGTGGGGAAAGATGGGACGGAACATAGGGGCGCCTTTGAGTGCGCGTAAAGTAACAATTTTGAGAAAGCGGCAGCAAAGGATGGGGGTTATGGGCATGTGACATGCTTCATGGAAGCATTGAAAAAGAAAAAGAAAAAAAGAAAACGAGTGCTGTCTCGCGTACTGCATCGAGGCGACCACGGGAAAGCCATCGCGAGCCTAGTAGCACGTGCAGCGACAGACATGGCCCTATGTGTTTGTTCATTTTAGGGAGCTCAATGGTTAACGATGCCACCACTGTTCGCAGTGGCCGTCAGGGGGGGGTGTTGAGGCAGGGGGAGAAGAGGTGGAGCTGAAGGCGGTAACGCAAACAGAAAGAAAACAAGAAGAAAAAGAAAAAGAAATATGAAGGAAGGAAGTTCGGCAAGAACAGATGCGAGAAAGACTTTGCCACGGTCGCTGAGCAGAACGCGGGGAGCGCCATGGCACAGAAAGATGCTGCGTAAAAAGAAATCGGCGACTTCGGTCGCTGTAGCGGATTGCAGACACGCTGTCTCGGCGTACCGTGTAAGATGGTCAACGGCTGTCACAATCCAGCGGTTGCCAGTAGCCTTCCGATGATGGCCGTACTGGTCTATGCCAACGACTTCGAAAGGTGAAGCAGGACAGGCTGCAAAAGGCCTGGAGGAGCAGTTGTATGTCGCTTGCGACTCTGACAATGGCGCATGATGCAACGTGCTTGCAACAGGTGATGACAGGCCAGGCCAGAAGCAGCGACTTCGTATTCTGTCATAATTCTTGTGGCAGCCTAGATGACCTGCTGTCGGGTGATCATGAAACGCCTCGAGTACCTCGCGTTGCAGAGAATGTGGTATGACGGGGACCCATTTGTTGCCATCGACGTGGTACATGTAGCGATGTAAAATTCCATTGTGAAGTTTGAATTGCGCAAGTTGTCTACGAAGCCGGGCGTTAGGAGGTGGAGAACAACATTTCATGCGTTTTAGAATAGGTATGCAGTATGGGTCAGCACGTTGGTGGGCAACAAGAACAGATGAGCTCTCGGGTTTGAGTCAGTCGAGCGTCGACATAGGTAAACCCGATTATGAAGACTCGTTGTGTATGTTGGTACAGAGAAGCGACGGTGGTTCGTCACTGTTTGCCAGAGGGTAGCGAGATAGGGCATCCGCGTCCTGGTGCTTCTTTCCGGACCCGTAGGTGGCCTAGAAATCATGCTCTTATAAACGAAGGAACCAGCGACCAAGGCGCCCCGATAAGTTCTGGAGCGATGATAGCCAGCACAAAGCGCTATGGTCGGTAACGACTGTAAAGTAGCGGCAGTGGAGATACAGGCGAAATTTTTCCACTGCCCAAACAACGGCCAGGCACTCCAGTACGGTTATAGTGTAATTCTCCTCCGCGGCGGTGAGAGTGCGGCTAGCGTAAGCAACGACTTGGTCGCGAGAGCTGTGATCACATTGGACAAGAACAGCACCGAGACCATGAGTGCTGGCATCAGTGTGAAGAATAGTTCGCGCGGTCTGATCAAAGTGGCACAATACCGGGTCGGAAATCAGGGCATTCTTCAAAGCCACGAAAGCGCTTTCACATTTGTCGGACCAAACGATAGGTGCGTCATTCGCGAGGAGGTGATGGAGCCGAGAAGCAAGTACAGGGAAGTGGCGTATGATGCACAGGAAGTAAGATAAGGGAAGTGGCGTATGATGCACAGGAAGTAAGCCCGAGAAAGCTGCGCAGGTCCTTTTGGCGCAAAAGACGGGGAAACTTGAGCACGGCCGCAAGCATCTCGGGGTCCGGCCGAATTCCGTCTTTGCTGACTAACTGTCCAAGAATTTTGATATGCTTGCTCGCGAAGCTGCATTTCTTTGTGTGGAGCTGTAAGCCAGCCTTTGCGAGACAGACTAGGACTTCTTCGAGGCGTTCAAGGTGCTGTGAAAATGTGGTTGAAAATGCGACAATATTATCTAGGTCAAAGAGAGAAGTCTTACATTTCAACCCACGCAAGACGTTATCTATCATGCGCTCAAATGTAGCAGGTGCATCACAGGCCCAAAAGGCATCACATTAAACTACTAAAACCCATCTGGGGTGGCGAAAGCAGTTTTCTCTTTTTCGGATTCGCGCATCGGTATTTGCTAGTAGCCTGACCTAAGATCTAGACTCGAAAAGTATTCGGCGCCGTGTAACGACTCCAGTGCGTCGTCAATCCGTGGGAGAGGGTAAACGTCTTTGCGCGTGATTTTGTTCAACGTGCGGTAATCCACACAAAAACACACTGAACCTTCTTTCTTTTGCACCAAAACGGGGAGGTGCAAGGGCTGGAGGAAGGGCGTATAACATTTTTCCGAAGCATGTCTGACACATATTCTTCGATTATTTTTCTCTGCTTATGAGACACGCGATATGGCCCCCGATGAACAACGCAGGAGCCGTCAGTCTCTATACGGCAAGTTGCCGTGGTAGTCATACCGAGTGCCGGTGAATTGACGTCGAATAAGAAATGGTGCTTAACAAGGACAGATCTAGTCTCCGGGCAGGTGTCAGCTCGGCGCTTATGTTGGCCGAGAATGGTGTTGGAGAGCCAATGAACGGCGGCGTTTTGGACTCTGACGGTACAGTCGAAAGGGCAACAATTTCAATAGGATGGGCCTCAACAATACAAGTGATACTCGACCCACGGGGTAGAATTTGAGGTCCGGGAGGCGTATTTCCTTAACATATCCGGAGCAATGCACAGACGCCGCTATTGGCCGCACGCGAGGCCACGTCAGCCCGCCTACGCATTTCCGGTAAATGTTTGTTTACAGTCGCACATGCCGGCAGCCGGCAGAGAGAGTAGCCTGCACGGGAAGGCTGCCGGCATTTTTATCGCTGCCGGCGCATTTCCTGCTATAGATATTTTAAGCGTGTCCGTGGTTCGCCCGTGTCACTGGAGGGCCCGTTGACATACGTTGCCGCTTCGCGGTGCGCCTTCGGCGCTCTCACTATTTTGCTCGTGTCACTACTGCCAGAGCCAGGCGCGTCAGCGACGGGCGCTGAAGCGCCCGCCGCTGAGACCCAACGCGATTGCGTTTTTAAAAGAACACTACGCGGCTCCGTCGGAGCAGTTGCGTTAGTAATAATAGTTCCCCCCGAGCGCCGGGCCTCGTAGCCCCTTGATAATCTCTACTTCACCCCGAAAGGAGAGAAAAACCAAAACAAAAAAATCACAGCATATTCACGGGGTGAATGATGATGAGTGGGGCGCAGCTCCGGAAGGAATCATCGGTAAACTGTGAAACTCTTCCGTGCAATTCGCCCCACAATTAAAAGTGAAACACTTGAGAAAATGTCATCAAACTATTATAACATCTCGCATCTTTCATCATCAACTACAAGTACCGCCATCTAGTTTTATAACATCTCGCGCATGCTACGAATCCTCATGGTTCAACTATGCACAATGCACAAGTGAAATCTCCCACCGGCACTTCATTGCAAGTCAAGATGCAGTGCCTATATTATATATATATATTGTTACGAACCACGTAGGTTTGAGGGGCTTTTAATGCGTAAGCAAAGGCGAGGCACCGAGGCAGTCGCGATCGTCTCAACAACGCAACGTCGTCTTCTTCTCTTCTCTGCGCGTTTCCCTCGAGCCACTGGCGCCTGTCTCAAACCACTGACGCGCTGTAACAATATATATATATTGCTACGGTATCAGACGGGCAGTCAAGGTATGAGCCAGGCAAGGGTGGAAGACGACGAGGACGATATCTTGTCTAGCGGTTGGACGCCATCTTGCCTCGGCTGTACCAGCTACCTAGCGCTCCGCGCTCTCCTGTAAATAAACCTTCGCTCGACCTTTCAACCGTAACAGTTTTGTGGTGGAGGTGCTGGGTACGCTGACCACGAAGACGGAGCTGCTACCGGGAATCCTACGACGAAGCCGACGCCTCGCTCAACTGCCGCCGCTGGAGATGTCTCAAAACGACAACGACCCGTCACCCCTGTCCTCTCCGGCGCGGTCTACTGGCGTCTGGAGGCACATGATGGAGCCACGCTCTTTTTCGGGTAAATCTGGTGAGGACGTAGAACAGTGGCTCACACATTACAAGCGTGTGAGCAAGTACAATGGATGGAACCTGTCCGCTCAGTTGGAGAACGTCGTTCTTTTTCTCACGGATACCGCACTTCTGTGGTTCGAGAACCATGAGGATACACTAACGACGTGGGACCGCTTTGTTGCCGACATCACAGAATGCTTCGGAGATTCCACCGCGAAGAGGAAACGGGCGAAGCAGACGTTGCTTTAACGCGCGCAAGTCCCAGGTGAGACCTGTACGACCTATATAGAGGCGGTCTTGAAGCTGTGTAGGACGGTGAACCCCCTTATGTCTGAAGAAGATAAAGTTGGGCACCTTCTCAAAGGGATTGCTGAAGACGTCTATAGCTACCTCATTGGAAAAGAGAGTCTTAGCTCAGTCGACGACCTCATCAGGCAGTGCCGAACGTTTGAAACTTTGAAGCTGCGCCGTATCACGCCAAAGTTCGGAAGGTTACCTAACGTTACCACTGTTGCAAGCGTTGACGACAGCTCCGGCTATCAGTTCGACCTTGCGATCACTATACGGCAGATAGTCCGCGAAGAACTCGAGCGACACACTAAAGGAGCAGCGGGTGTCGAACAGCTTGGTCGTCCCAACCAATCCCATGAACCTGCGTCCGCTGTATCCGCGCTGTCTGTCATGCCAGAAGCTCTAAGCTATCCTGCCGATCAGCGGCCGCAGCATCGATCTAATTTTCCCGACGAAGTGACGCACGACGAGCGCTCTTACGGACCCGTCACCACGCGCCGGCAATGTGAAAGTCGTGCTCACTACTATACGCAACAACCCACGTTTGACCGCGAGGCCTACAACCCAAGTCGCACATCGCCGGTTTGTTATAGATGTGGTGCCACGGGTCACATCTCCCGATTTTGTCGCAGACGCCGACAGTCAAGATACGGTGCACCACCAGATTGGGCTAATTTCGATCGCGACGTCTGTGACAACCACTGGCAAACTGACTTTGGCGCTGCCCGAACCACAGGCTCAGCACACAGAAATGCTTTCGGACAACATAACAGGAGTGCCTCACCAGCTTCAGATCGCAGCCTGACGCCACCAACCAATCGACAACGCCGTTCGCCATCACCACGGCGACGCCTTACGTCCCCACCGCCGTCGGGAAACTAGCCGACGCGGCCAATGGAGGTGAGGTCGCCGGACAGCCTGGATCTCTGCGAAATATTCCTCTGGTGATGGTGAAAAACAAAGTGCATGTCTTCGTCGATAGTATACCTACAAGTGCTTTAGTAGATACTGGTGCTACCGTGTCCGTCATGAGTGCCACGTTCAAAGAGAGATTGGGACGGAAAGTTATGTTCCCGTGGAATGACAGTGTGACCTTTCGTGGTGTAAGTGGAGAGTGCCTTATTCCTCTTGGCATTTGTGTTGCAAGTGTTTTGTTCTGCGGGGAAGACTTTAAAACAGAATTTTTGGTATTACCGCGTTGCACTCATGATGTCATTCTGGGTATTGATTTTCTTAAGGATTGTGGCGCTTCTGTCAATTGCGGTACGGGTGAAATAAGTCTGGATAGTGCACTCCTTGCCGCCCTTGCAGACACACCTCCGAAAGACAAAAAGTGCTTCGTTGTTTCCGATGATCTGTTGATACCGCCTTGTTCATTCTCGCGTGTCTGTGTCAAAGCCACTACTACCGACCGTTGTTCATTTGATGCACAAGTTTTACCGCTTGCTCCTAGTTGCGCTAAGAAGGATGTACTCATACCGCGTTCTGTCGTGAGTGTAGTGAATGGTGCCGCGAATCTGTGGGCTTTCAATTGTTCATCGGCCCCTGTTGTTCTACCGCGCGGTATGAAACTCGCCACATTTGAGGAAATGACCTACAGCGCTATTATGGCTTTCAGCGACGAAGCGCAGTGTCGAACCTACTACGCCAACTCAGCTATTTCTGAAGAGCACGTCCTAAGAATGATAAATAAGTCTCTCCCCTCAGATGAGCGCCGAGCTCTTGCGCGAGTTCTTCTGGCGCATGTGCCTGTGTTCGATTTCGCACAAGGCGACAAGCAGGCTTCACTTCCTCGTTCTCGTGCTCATCACCGAATAGACACCGGCTCGGCACACCCCATTCGCCAAAAGCCTTACCGCGTGTCTTCAGCAGAGAGAACAGTTATCGCTGAACAGGTCAAGGACATGCTGCATAAAGGCGTCATTCAGGAGTCCTCAAGTCCCTGGGCAGCACCAGTGATCCTAGTGAAGAAAAAGGATGGATCATGGCGGTTTTGTGTCGATTACAGAAAACTAAACGCTGTCACCAAAAAGGATGTGTATCCGCTTCCTCGGATCGACGATGTTATCGACTGCCTCCATTCTGCCGCTTACTTCACCTCACTGGATTTGAGATCAGGTTATTGGCAGGTACCAATGCACCCAGACGACAAAGAGAAAACAGCCTTCGTGACACCTGATGGCCTCTATGAGTTCAACGTCATGCCCTTTGGTCTCTGTAATGCGCCGGCGACGTTCGAACGATTTATGGACACCATCCTCCGTGGAATGAAATGGGAAATTTGTCTTTGCTATCTAGATGATGTTGTGATTTTTGGAAGCACTTTGGATGAGCATAACCGACGTCTTAGCCTCGTCCTTGATTGTGTCGAGAAGGCTGGTCTGGTACTGAACTCCAAGAAATGTCGCTTTGGAGAAACTGAAACATTGGTACTTGGACATCTAGTCGACAGAAATGGTGTGAGGCCTGATCCACGGAAGATTGAAGCAGTAAGTTCTTTCGAACCACCGAAGTCACTGCGGGAGCTGCGGAGTTTCTTGGGCTTATGCTCCTATTTTCGTCGCTTCGTACCAAGATTTGCCGATGTGGTGTACCCCCTGACATGCCTTCTCCATAAGGATGTTCCTTTCAACTGGACGTCGGCTTGCGACGAGGCGTTCCGCCAACTAAAGTTTCAACTGACATCGGGACCTATATTACGCCACTTCGATGCTTCCTCGCCTACAGAAGTGCACGTTGATGCCAGTGGAATTGGCGTCGGAGCTGTGCTAGTACAGCGTCATCACGGATCTGAGCACGTTGTGGCTTATGCCAGTCGATCTCTGAGTAAGGCGGAACGCAATTACACCGTCACGGAACAAGAATGCTTGGCAGCAGTTTTCGCGGTTCACAAATTTCGCTCTTACGTCTACGGGCGCCCGTTCACCATAGTTACGGACCACCACGCTCTATGCTGGTTGGTGAACCTCCGTGATCCGAGTGGTCGACTGGCACGTTGGGCTCTCCGACTTCAGGAGTACGACTTTGTCATCTCTTACAAGTCCGGTCGTCGTCACGCAGATGCTGACTGCCTTTCCCGCCTTCCTCTACCGACTACGTTGTGTGACGAAGACAACTTCGATGACTGTTTTGTTCCTATTTCGGCCACATTCCCGGACTCCACGAGATTCAGGGATGAACAAGCCAGTGATGTTAGCCTGGAGCCCCTTTTTACTGCTGCGCTGCGTCCTCAAGCCACCGGTCGATTTTGTGTACGAGATGGCCTCCTTTACAAGACGAATTATTCGGGTAAAGGCGCACGCTTTCTCCTGGTGGTTCCACAGAGTCTGCGACCAGACGTACTGAGTGCCATGCACGATGACGCAACCTCTGGCCATCTAGGCTTCATAAGAACACTGAACCGAACACAGGAGCGTTTTTACTGGCCCAAAATGCGAGACACTATCAAGCAGTACGTCAGCGGTTGCGAGAAATGCCAACGCCATAAGCGCCCTACGACTACTCCGCCGGGTCTTCTCCAGCCTCTGCCACCACCCTGTCTGCCGTTTGAACAAGTAGGCATTGATCTCTTGGGGCCATTTCCACGATCTTCTAACGACAATCGGTGGGTTATCGTATGTGTAGACCACCTGACCCGTTATGCAGAAACTGCGGCCATACCATCTTCAACAGCTACATGCGTTGCCACATTCTTGCTGCGGTTTGTTACCCTCAGGCACGGCTCTCCCCGTGTGATAATTAGTGATCGTGGTCGTCAGTTTGTTGCGGACGCTGTTGAGGAATTACTTCGTCTCTGCAGCTCGAAGTTCCGGCATTCAACACCTTACCACCCTCAAACCAACGGCCTTGTAGAGCGTACCAACAGGACTCTTACCAACATGCTGGCAATGTATGTTTCCTCCGACCACAAAGACTGGGATGACGTGCTGCCATTCATCACATATGCGTATAATACTGCAAAGCATGAGACGACGGATTACAGTCCTTTTTATCTGCTGTACGCACGTCTACCGCTAAGGAGTATTGATACAATACTGCCGTTTGGCTCCCACAGCGAGTACTCGGTTGCCAAGACGCTGTGCCTTGCAGAAGAAGCACGTCGAATCGCTCGACTTCGTACCGTGGCGTCACAACACCGATCTAAGGAGCGCTATGACAGCCGACACCAGCCTATCTTGTACAGCAAAGGGGACTTGGTATGGGTGTGGACCCCACAGCGTAAACGTGGATTATGCCAAAAGTTTTTGCCCCAGTATACTGGACCTTTCGTGGCTGTCGATCGGTTGAGCGACTTAACGTACGTGGTGGCCCGTTTTTAACGTCAGCTGGTCGTCGTTCCAGCCGAACGCAGTTTACACACGTCGCGCGTCTCAAGCGGTTCCACCCTGCTGCTTTCAAGTGATTTGGACTTGCCCCGCGGGCTTCGTCTGTGAGCCGGGGAGTGCTACGGTATCAGACGGGCAGTCAAGGTATGAGCCAGGCAAGGGTGGAAGACGACGAGGACGATATCTTGTCTAGCGGTTGGACGCCATCTTGCCTCGGCTGTACCAGCTACCTAGCGCTCCGCGCTCTCCTGTAAATAAACCTTCGCTCGACCTTTCAACCGTAACAATATATATATATATATATATATATATATATGGGTTGCCGGTGAACGCTTCTCCAACGCGAGCAGTCGGTATTTCTCAATCAAGAAACTCGCTAGGAGACGCTGCCTGCGCCAACGTTGTCTCTCGCGGGCGAGCGCGTGCCGGGAGCCACGCGCTCGCCCTCGGCGCGTGCGTGCCTCCCGGCAGGCACGCGCCGGTGGCTACCTACTACTACTACTACTACATACATCGGGGACGCACGACCCACGCCTTAAGGAGCTTCGCCCCTAAAAACACACACACATGCGCATCCGGCGTCTTTCTTTCTTTTCCTTCCTTCCCACGGCTCTCAGCGCCCAAAAAAAGGATGAAAGAGCAGCCACCTAGCACTCACACAGCAAGCGTCAAACCAGCGTCTCTTGCGCACCGCGTTCACCCTTAACTGGCGCAGGTTTGAAAAACCCACCAGCGATGCCGAAAGGAAAACAATCGAAGAATCGAAGGCGACGCAACCCCAACCAACCCCCCCCCCCCACCCCGCGTTCCTACAGAACGAGGACTGTCGTCGTAGGCGGGCACTGCGCGACTGCTGTAAGCAAACTTACCGGAATGCGTAGCGGGCGGCTCTCACGACGTGGGGCTCGCGTGTGGCCAATGGCGGCGCAGAACGGCGTCGTGTGCATTGCTCCGGTTATGTAGTGAAATTACGCGTCCGGGAGTATGGTTTGTGGCGGTAACGAGAGCAGACTCCGCAGAGAAGCGAATGAGGCCAGGGTTAATCACAAACCCTCGAGAAAGTGTACGCCCGTAAAGTAAAATAAACAAATCACCATCCATAATTGTGCTGGAGTGAAAGCGTATAATTTGTTCTCCAGCTGGCCAAAGTACGTAATCGCAAGAGGCAACAAGGCGAATTCGTTCTTCATGGTTGGGAAGGGAACAGCCAGTGGAATCCAGTTGTATGAGGCGCTGACGGCAGGAAATAGACGCGCACGCTGACGACAAAAATCCCATCCCAAAATGAGTTCGTGCGTACACTCGGGGAATACTGCGAATAATATGTGGTGACGTAGTGCACCTATAACGACACGAACCGTACACTGGGCGGCCGGACAATGACCACGTTGGCAGTCCAACGCAGAGGACGGCCACTGTATGGCGTGATCACTTCACGCAGGCGGAAATAAAAGTCTGCACGAATAATAGAAATTGCAGCGCCTCTATCCACGAGAGCTTCCACGCGTGTGCCTTCTGCGCACACTAACAACAAATTCGATGGTTGCTCTGGAGGAATTTGATGCTGTCCAGTGAATGCAGTTTCCCCTCCTAAAATTGCATTGGGGAGTTTTCCGAGCGGGAGGTGGCGATGTTGGAGGCGGGCCTGAGAGGCGACACTGAGCGACGACGCAGAGATTGTGATCGGCGGCGAGAGTATCGATCATTGGTGGGCATAAGGAGGCGAAGGTGACCGGTAGCGGTAGGACGCCTGCTGGTATCCCCCTGCAGGACGTGGGCTGGTGCGCTCTTGGGCTGGTGCGCTGGTGCGCTCTCTGCGGGACGTGGGCTGGTGCGAATACATCAGATTCAATTCGAGGTCGTCCTGATTGGGGGAGTCGATTGGGAATGCCCGGTGAGACAGCGCGCGGGTGGCGGCGTCGGCTGCCTCATTCCCTTCCAGTCCCATGTGAGCAGGAGCCCACACTATACGGCGGGGTGCAGGGTTCCCCTGATAGTCAGCATATTTTAATAATCGACAAGCTAGGTATACGACATAGCCGTTTTCGAGGTTTCGACAGGCCCCTCGCGAGTCGGAGATGATAGTTTGCGATTTAGGACGACAAGCTGCCAATGAAATGGTGACTTCCTCCGCATGGGTTACGTTTCGAGCTCGGAAAGTGAGCCCGTTAACGGTTCGGTTCTCATGGACGACAGCAGCTGTATACCATCCCCCGTGGTGTGGGCCAGAGGCGTCCACGTAGAACACTCTGGGTTTCGATCCATAATGGCGGGCCAAGGCTTCCGCCCGCGCCAGGCGCCGACCATTATGGTCTTATTTTGTCATATAGCTTGGAAGAGGGCGGACGTGGAGGGCGCATCTCCACTCAAAAGGGAGTTGAACGCGATCTTCCGTATGTTGGTGTGTGTGATGTGTAGGCGGGCTAATAGGCGGCGACCCGCTCCCGTGTTTGAAAGGCGAGTGTACTGATTTGTGAGGTGGGCTCTCGAAGCTCCCGGAAAGTGTTCACCATGCCCAGGCACAAAAGGCGCTGGTTCGAGGTGTTTAAGGGGAATTCGAGGACCCGCTTTAGAATTTAGCGAAGGATGACTTCAAGTGCATCCTCGTCTTGCTTCCGCAGATGGAGGTAGGGAGTATAATATAAAATTCTACTCGTTACAAATGCATGTGCCAGCCGCAAGGCATCCTTGCACCATAAACCCCCGCGTTTGTTAGAGACTCGGGAACCATGCGGCCCACCTGGTCGCCCACCTTGCGGAGTTTGGCTGTGCACTTTGGCGAGGGGCGTATTCTGATTTGGAAGGTGAGTATTGAAGACCGCGTTGGCTGGCATAGCGTTCGACAATGCTCGCGGCGCGCTGCAGGTTTGCCTCAATATCTCCGAGTGAACCCTGCGTAGTCCAGATGGTGATGTCATCAGCATACAACGCGTGTTGTATACAGGGGACATCAGCCAGCTGAGCTGGTAGGTGCATCATTGCCAAATTAAATAATAGAGGAGACAGCACTGCACCTTGCGGTGTACCTCTAGTTCTCAAGGTAAAATGACCGTGTCCGTTGTCCAGTAAGCGGATGAAAGCTTGTCTATCGGTTAGGAACTGCCCGATGATTCGAACGCTCTCAAACCACAGCCGGTTTGTGATAGGCGTGCTAGAATGTCTCGTGAGTCACATTGTCAAATGCCCCTTTTAAGTCCAAGGCGAGTACGACCTTCTCGTTGTGAGGGCATTCGATAGGGTCTAGGACGTCCCGATTGAGTTGACGCAGGATGTCTTGCGCTGATCTGTGCGGGCGAAAGACGTGCATTGATTCTGCGAAAGTACATTGGTTCTCCATAAGCTCAGATTACCGATCCCGCACCATCGTCTCCATCAGTTTGCCGGCGCATGATGTGAGAGGGATGGGGCGAAGGTTGTCTGTGTTCACGGCCTTGCCAGTTTTTGGAATAAATGTAACAAGGGCTGTCTTCCATTCTTCGGGGAGTGGCACGTCCCCTGACCAAATTGAGTTGATGTAAGCTAATAGTGATTATTATGCCGGGTCGGGAAGATTAGCTAATAATTTCACAGTAATTTTGTCTCTACCCGGAGCGGTGCCACGTTTCATTTTAGCCAGGGCCTTCCGCAGTTCGAAAAGCTGGAACGGTTCGTCCAGCTTAGCTTTCGTTCTCCGAACCTGCATAGGAGTACGCCGATCCACGGGGGTCCTGTTTGGAGCACAGGTACTGGTCCCTTAACTTGTGCGCCAGCTGAGTTGTGTCGCCCTGAAAGCTATTAATTGCCCTCTGTAGATGTTTTTGACATTCGGCACGGGTCTGCGGTGGGTCTATGAGAGTGCGAAATAGCCGCCAAGTATTTTGCCGGACATTTGGCGCGCTGCCGTGTTGCATCTATTCACCCAGTTGGCGTCCGCGAGCTGAGGCGCATACTCGGCCGCCTTCTGGGTGAGCTCCGCGATTCGAACTTTAAGTTTGCGGTTGTGCTTTAGTCGTCGCCATCGGCGAACAAGGCAATGTCGTGCTTCCCAGAGGTGGAGGAGGTGGTTGTCCACGTCCGATACCGCCTCTGAGAGCTGAATTTCCTTTTCAGTGAAGCGAAGGTTCCTAGCCAATTCTTGGGACCACGCGGCGTATCCTCGCTCTAATACTGATGTTGCAGTGTTATAATTTAGCCTAAATGTGGGCCAGTCTGGGAGCCGGGCATGTCTTATGGTTTTTGCCAATGCTTTGGTCCGAATTATTGTATTCAAGATGGAGTGGTCGCTACCAAGCGTTTCCTCAGTGTTGGCCCACTCTGCATACTGAATGTTGCGGGTAAATGTCAAATCTGGACACGTATCTCGTGTCACAGAATTGCCGATCCGAGTTGGGTGGACTGGGTCGGTGTGAAGAGTCAGGCCCAGCGTGGACGATGGTAACCTCAAACCGCGATGGTAACCCCAAACCCGACTGGGGGCATTGAAGTCACCCACAATCAGGAGGGGGTCCTAGACCGCAACTCTTAGTGCGCGGCTAAAGAGGTCAGAGACGGAAACCTTTGACAGTTTGGGAGAGCAGTATACGTTAAGGATATGTAGCGGTGGCTCTGATTTGCGGATGGGAGGTATAGTAACCATTACGTATGAGTAAGAGAGCTAGAGGCCGAGATCGACCATGCTGGTAGTATAGTTCTTGTGGACGCAAAGACAAGACGAGGGGTCTTGTTGAAACGTCGTGTAATTTGTTATGGTGGCACCCCTTCCTGGCTCTTCAAGGGCCACCACGGCGGGCATTAACTCAAAGGTTGAAATAAACAGTCGGAGGCTGGCCAGCTTAGCAGGGGACCTGAGTCCCCGACAGTTCCACTGTGTTATTAGTGTTGGGGAACCCAATTTAGATTTGGGGGATCACCTACATGGAGGTTCTCCCGCCATTATCGGTGTTAGGAATTTCAGTTGAGGTTGTAACTCCGGAGCCGGCTCCCTGGGCTTGTACTATACTGTCCCAGAGACAGAGCTACTCTCCTCAGCAGCGTTAAGAGTAATTGTACGACGACATAATTTGCTTGGGCGGAAAGATACATCTTTTAGGCTTCCCTTGCGTGCTGCACGGGCGAGCACGTTGGGCAGGGCCTCTGCTACTTGAGCGTTAACTTGAACATTAAACTGATTAGTAATTTGAGCCATGATTTCCGCTGCCAATGCGTTCATCAAGGCGGGAATTTTGTTTTCAAGGCGGGTCTCAAGGGCGGAAATGGAAGATTCCAGAGTCGTCACTGCCGCCAACTAGCTCTCAATGCTTGCCGCATGCGGGACAGGCTGGGGAGGGCGAGTGGATTGCTTTTCAAGAGCTTCAATTTTGGCTAGAAGCATCTTGTTTTGTGCCCGGAGAGATGCCACTACGTTATGGAGCTCAGCGTCAGCTGTTTAGCGAGAAGGAGAGGGGGAAGAGGGAGAGGAGGAAGCAACCCTACTCGTGCCGCTCACCTTTTTGTCATTTTTGATAGGGCTTGCCCGGGCGTCACCCGCGCCTTGCACCTTGGGTTGTTGCTACTGGGAGCGGCTCTGGTTCCCTTGGCCGCCGTGTGGGGGCGGTGGTGCTGCTGCTCCTCGTTTCTCGGCGAGCCCGCTGGGTGGCGCGACAGATCATATTTTCATTGAATGTACAGATGTCCACCCAGGTGTAGCTGTGGACACTACCCATGGGTTTCAGGAGTAACAGGGGAAAGCTGAACATGCCGGCGATAGAGATAACTAAAAGGCGCTTAGAGCATTGGTGGCGCAAAAGTATGGAGCAAACAAGGGCGCAAGGTAGTTCGGGTAAGATTGTTTCATTACAGAGGAACGATAATAGATAAAATAAATAGACGAGGAGAAAAATTAGTTGTGAAACTATGTGTGATTCGGGAAAACAATTGTTTGTAGAGGAAACAGAAATAAAGCTAGAGCTTGGTGGCCCGGCTACCGCCCCGTTATAAAGGGGACGCTCCTAATATCCATCCATCCATCGTCATTCTGTGGCCGTGAGGCATCACCGCCAGTGACGTGTGTCGGCTGACGTGTCGCCGGCTTCTTCGCTGAGTTATTCTTCGCACCTTAATGTGCGGCCATCTTGGTGTCCTTGCGGTACTTCGCCGCACAGTTCTTTGAGTTTGTGGCATGGTCACCGCCACAAAGTGCGCATTTTACATGACACTCATGAGGGGCCCGCATGATGGTATTACAAAAAGGAGCAATACGCCTTGTCTCCAGGGTGCCATATCTCTGGCATACTGCTCCCTTGTTTTCAAAGCTTAGGGCTATAAGGATAGAATCCTTGTACACGTATAGGCTTTGTCGCATATATAGTATAGGAAAAACTAAGGATAACGCTTTAACAAAATTGGCATCCTTAAGGCAACATAATTCTTCTTTTTATAAATTTCGTCATTCAGAGCCATGGATCGTTAACAAAACAGAACTACATACGGTGACCAAATGCTAAAATTTCGTTTACCTACTGTTTTAAATCAATTATACAAAGAAAATGGTCTCAGTGTATCAACTCTGTCGCGAAAAAGGCTACGCGACGTATTTATATGATTGCTTGGGCTACGATGGTTTTGGTTGTTTGTCTTTTTTTGTCTTTAAGACTTCGCCAATTTTCTTCCCTTGTTTCAAATGCTTCCACAATAACCTTGTGTATTTATGCCGACCGTAGATGTTTACTCTTTTTCTGTTATAGTTAGTTCATTATGTATACCGTGTGTTTATCTGACCGCTGTGAAGCTGCCCAGTGTATGAGGTGGCCAGGTTCCCCTCAAGCTGCTCAATGCAGCTTTTTTGCCTAGTCATCCTTGCAACCTTGTTGTTGTAAATAAACAATTCAATTCAAAAATGGTGCCTGCTGTCCACACAGGCCGCAACGACCTTGGGATGGGTTGGGACATATGTCCACACTGCGTCCCACGGTACCACACACACGCCGCAGGCAGGGACTGTCCGGAAGTAGGGCCGGACAGTGATTATTTCAGAGTTGTAGTGGACGGTCCGCGGCTTGACCTTCCCGGCGAAGGTGAGTCGGGCCTTGTTGGACGTCCCAAACTTGCGAATAAAAAGGATAGTGCCCTGCCTCCATTGAATGCTATCCCTCAGAGTTTTAGCTGTCTCGTGATTAGCAATGGTGACGACACCATGGCAGACCTCTTCCCCAGATTCTTTGAAATGGCCGTGGAGGGACACATCCCCTTTCGCCGATTTGATGACGAAGTCCCCAAGAAGGCGGTCGGCCCCGTAGGCGTTCTTGGTACTTGCGACAATAAGGTCCTGCTCACGGGAAAGCATAAAACTAAGGTCTGCAGCCAACTGCGCGCCAAGGTAAGCTCGCAAAGAGAGGCCCAGCTCACCAGGTTGGAAAGTAGCTCCGAGTGCCAGAGTGGTACGGGGCTTCAGGACAACTACAAAGTCGTCCGGGTGGAATTTAGGAAGAGGCTTCGGCTTCCATGCTGGTTTGACCTGGCCCTTTTCCTTGCGCGTGGACGGCGTTTGTTGCTTTGAGAGACGCTCGCCGTGAGCGTCTTTTGCGGCGGCCGCCAACATATTTGCTTTACGTCGTTGGGAGCATCTCTCCACAAGACGGAACAAATTTTCATTGCGAATGGGCTCCGATGGGGCCGATGCTTGGTTCCCGGAATGCGAAATGGTCGACCACGCCATGTGCTCGGGGTCGTAGCCGCGTTGAGATGAAGGCCGTCGTGGCTGGAACGCGGACTTCCCCGCTGCCGGACACCTGCTCAGCACTTGGATTAGCGTTGGCGCCACAGAGCGAGGTGGGAAAGCCGCTCTAATTTGGTGACAAAAGGGCCCACCTTGACAAATTAGGTGTCTCCGAGGTCCGGGTGACTTGCTGGGTCCAGAGGACACAAGCTTGGTGTGATCCGGTCGAATGGCCCGTGGCTTCGGTCGAAAAACTGACGGAGCCGCTTTGCCACCCGTCCGTTCGCTACGCGCGCTCGTAGCGTCTCAACTGTCGGGGCACGTCGGACGCGACGCGGATGCAATCTCTTGCTTAATGAGGTCGCGTAATGTATTCGAAGGGGGGACACTGGCGGCCGTAGGACAGGATGAGCATTGCGCGTGAAACTCCTCACGAACGATGTAACGTATCAGTGTACGCAAGTCGTTGGTCGATGGAAAACGAGCGTCAGAAGTATCTGTGGATAGCCTGAGGGATTGTAGTTCCTCAAGTCGCTGGCAAATGGCGGTCACCTCCTGAATTTTAGCTGGATTTTGCGTAGCGAGGGCATTGAAGGCGATGGTGTTTATGCCTTTAATAACGTGGCGTATTTGGTCTGTCTGGGACATCGTGGCGTCAACGCGCTTGCACAAGGAAAGGACATCCTCGATGTACGAGGTGTACAATTTGGATACGCTCACCGAGCTTCTTCTTCGCGACCTCAGCGCGAACAGACGGAGCGCGGAAAATTTGGCGGATATGTTCCGTGAATGTCGTCCAGTCAGGAATATCGGGCTCGTGGTTCCAAAACCAAATTTTGGCGACATCGGAGAGGCAGAAGGGGACGTTGCTAAGCGTTTGTGAAGTGTGCCACCTGTTTAAGTCGCAGACCACGTTGTACTTGTTTAGCCAGTCTTCGACGTCATCGCCTCGTAAGCCAACGAAGACCGGAGGGTCGCGTTGGCGGGTGTTGATGGCCATCAAGGGTTGCGCAGGCAGTAGTGCGGCGGCGACGTTGGGCTCGCCTGGATTCGGTGGAACTTCCGTGGTAGGAGGTAGTAGGCGGCGGCCCGAACGAAGCTCCAGTGAGAACTTGCGAGAGGTCTTCGGGGACGAGAAGCACCTTCCACTACTTGTGAGGTACCGCTTTATTCCAGCCGAGCGCGAGCTACAGCAGGCAAAAACGAACCGGGAAGCTGATGATGATATGTACAGATGAAGAAAAGGCGTCCGTTTGTTGCGCTAACTATATATATATATATATATATATATATATATATATATATATATATATATTGTAATGGCGAAAAGCTGCACTGGGGCTCGGACGCTCGCGCTTGCAAAGCGGGGCTAGAGAAGCAGAGGAAGACGAAGGGCAGATTAGAACAGCCGGCCTGCAGCTAAGGCGCTGTGTCTGTCTCGTTCTTCTTTACAATGGCGCAGTCCACAAAAGACAGACGCTGAGGGCGTCCTCGCGGGTCATCGGCGCAGCAGGTGCTCCAGTCCAGGGACGCCGTCCAGGATTACGCGACCATGGACCCCGCAACCCTTCTGCCGCCGGAAGCACCTATGGGACCCACGCCCACGCAGGGCCTCCTGTTACCACGGGATGGCGCTCACGCTTCCTGTGGTAACACCCCCTCGCTTAGACCTACGTCGGCACATGAGCCACACAGGGACGCTGTCCGAGCGTCCTCGGACATGGACACCGCCGTCGGGAGGACAGAGCCGGCCGTATTTTCCGCGGATGCCGCCATCGGGAGCACCGGGGGCACCGTCTTACCTGCAGACACCACGCCTGGTGCTCTAAGCGGCTCCCCGGACAACGCAGCGGAGCACGTGAGTGCCATCGCGCAACTGCGCGACACGCTCACCACGTTCCTTAACGCGTACCCTGCGCTCTCCGCCGGAACACTTAACGGCTCCCCCGACAATGCTGCGGAGTTCTTACGTGCGATCAGCATACTCTCTGAAACGTCATACTTCATGCCATCGGGGAGCTCCGGGTCCTCTCTTGCTGCGTTGCCACCACCGGCCGCTTGGACATTACCGGTGTTCCGAGGCTTCCAAGGCGACGCCGAGCAGTGGATCGAAGCCGTGGACGTTCTCGGTGCCCGGTATGCCTGGCCGGACCACTACAAGCTGCTCGTGGCCATCAACAACATCGGTGATGCGGCCGCAGCGTGGCACCGGTACGAGGGAGTCCGCCAACACTCCTGGCAGGAATGGAGCGCCAGACTGATAGCTGTTTTCGGACGGATTCACCCCCACAATCCTGCTACCAGCGAAGCCAACCGGTGCACTACCGAGGAAGCAGCTCAGGAGGGGCGCGACCTCGAGGCTGTAGCTCCACACTGCAGCTCATCGCCAAAGAGAATCACAGCCGGCCCTGCCATTCCGAATGGTCCCAAGCTGTGTTCATCGACACAGATCTCAATGCAAGCGAC
>JABSTT010005202.1:0-18661 GCA_013339685.2 Hyalomma asiaticum
CGGCAGGTCTTGAAGGACGCTTTCAATCATTTATATATATGAGACTACAGCCCTGAACAGAGCAACGTTGTTGAACTGAGACGGTCAAATGGCCTAATGGCTCTTCTAAGAACCATGTACCTCGCGATAGCGCTCTTCTATTACGGGGCATAGTTATTTACGGCTTGCTCGCACGTCCGTATAGTACAAGGTTATCGAAGCTCCTCTCGAATATTCTCTATATCTCTACTGCTGAATGGCAGCGCTGCGAAGTGCAATATATTCCGCGCTCGTAATTATTATTCTCTCCGGATAAAAGTGCTGCTGTCTGTCTCCGTCCTGACTTGTCTTTTACTTCAGAACGGTACGCATCGAGAAAGAACACGATCCCGTCGCGACGGAGTAAATGCCACGGCGGCAATGAGCGCGATTCGAGATGTTCGCTGCGCTCTAAGCTTATCACCATAACCGGTGAAGCGTGTGTAGTGTAAGCCCATAAAAGATGGGGGAGGGAAAGCTTACTTCTTTGTGTATGCCAAGGACTGAATATTTTCTTTTCAGCGCTCGAAAAATAAATTTGATGCGGAGATTTACAGCCGAAGATTCTCACTTTTACCGTTGCTATTTCGTTAGGCTCCATAACTCCTTCCAGATGGGACATGGGTAGGAAGACTTTCATTCTGCTATTCATTATACGTCGTGTTGCTTAGTCTTATAAGGGCACCCTGAAAGGGTTTTGCTGCTTTTGTGTAAGTTCATTGCGTCGGTAGCTCAACTCCTTCTGATCGTTAGCAGACCAATATCGCTACTTGCCTTCAAGTGTGTTGGTTACTACAAGGATTGAAATATTCGCGTAGTCAAAAACTTACGCCACTCATATTATCGAGTACTCCTGCTCATGGCCCATGCCATGGGTAGGCAGCAAGTATAATGTGAGTGGTTTCTCCTCGACTGGCGTCATGAGCACCGGACACCAAACTGTGTCGTTGCGGCAAGTGTTTTTGTCGGTGGGAGGCGCACCGTCACTAACTACACCTCGTAGCTAAGCCCATCGAGAGGAACAGCAGCGCTAAGAAAAAGCGCGACACGAACAAATCCATACTTGCCTTCGTGCAAGCTGCTCCACTTGATTTATGGTGTCCATGTTTGGATACTCATGCAGCCTAATCAGCGACACCGTGTCCAAAAAAATTTCGCCATATCCACGAAGTGAATGATGATGCGTAGGCGAAGCTCCAAAGGCAATCTGGTAAACCGTGAATCCTCCTTAGATTTTGCCCACTCGATCACCATATAAAGACGTGAGACAGACACACGGGTGTGTGGTGTGATTATGTATACATCTTCTTCGTGCAGCACTCGTCGTTAGCACGCCTTGAGAGTTCCCACCGACCCGTTGACGAGTCTGCGGATGACGTCGATATTTGTGGTGTTCATGTACGGCTTGTTAGGGACGATGAGAATCTCTTTTGGGAAGGTTGGCAAATTCGGTCAGGTGATCATTGTAAATATCATAATCACCGCTAAACACCTGGAGTAGCACGCCCAGCCATTAACCAGGCTAAGATCTCCAGAATCATTAATAAAATATTCTCTCTCTCTTCTCCTTTGCCTTTTACATGGCTCCTTGCGTCGTGCAACCCAGGTTAGCCAGTATGACGGCGCGACGGAGGACAAGCCTCGACTCTAGGAAGCTTCGCCCCTAAAAAACTGGGGGAACTCTGAAACGTCACCTGGAACGTAATAGCATCATCGTGCCGCGTTCGCATCGGCTTGCTCATTCGCTTCCTATGCTCTTTAGTCGCATTACTTTGTAGGTGTCATGGCACCATATTCCTTTATTAGTTCACCTTCTGCCTCGACCTTAAGTGCCCTCCCACGAAGTCATGTACAGGTTGGCGTATATGCCCCATAAGTACTCGCCGATGAAAAAGGTTTTGCCGTGTGCCCTGTACCAGAACTAGGTACTGAATCTGTTACACCAGTTTGAAAAGTGAGCGAGCGCTTCGGCACGTTTTGGTCTACGCAGCTCGTTCTGTCGGCAACCGCAAGCAGTGGAAGCTTTTCACGCTTATAAAAATGTCGCGAGCATAGACACCGCGCTGGCTTCTCTTAATGGGTTGGAAATGTTTGAGTTTTGTCGTAACATAATTAACCTTTCTCGAAACAGGAGTATGAGTTTCCTCGAAACAATCCTAGCTATTATGTCTGTATGTATTAGTGGAACCGCACTTAACAAATTTTTGAAGAATTTAATTTCGAGAAATTGATTTCGTAAACTGAAGTATGAGGGCCATGGCGGATAGCTTGCGCCACGGCCGTGCCGGTCACGACGCGGATTTTCTGCTGCACGAGCTGCGAGCTGCTAAACGCTCGCGCGTTAAAACTCGGGTGCATTCTATCGCAGCTGTATCCCTTGCCGTTAAGTGCATTGCACTTTTTTTTTCCTTTTGCGAACGTCGACTCTCGGCACAGTCAGAGCCATGATGATGTAAGCGATTCAGAATACATCGTGTTAAACTACGGGGTAGCCTCGTAAGAGGCGGTCTCGACCGAAATAAATAAAATGCCTCACCGTATCGATAAAAGAATTGTGCTTGTCGTTCATTGGCAGTCTAAGCGAGCTGAGGAAGGCTCCAAGCTCTTTCACTGCAGTGGAACTGCAGTGTAAGCTGCAGCAGTCAGTGAAAGCTGTACGAAGTGCGAAGCACTGACTCGCTTGTTCTTTGTTTCTGGAATGGTTATCGTCGGCGTTTTACAGTTACTTTCGTCTAGTTTGATCTCAATATGGAAATATTTCCTCTAATCGGCATATTTGTTTTATTATACTAAACAAGTTTACCTTAACCATTGTTAATCCTCATATTTAATTTGCGCTTTACCGTTATTGATGGGCTTTATGAGAATTCATCCGTGTACATTAAGTTGTGTTGCTGTGGCGCAGTGATTTCCCCGTGTTTGTATTTCCCTTGTGCTTATTGTCGCCATTTCAAATTATGTTCGTGCAACTGGATGTCATTATGCGATGAATTACCCTAATGTGTATCCATTATTTTGTTATACTGATGGAGTTTGTTGGGCCGGTTCTCATCCTGGATCCATTTTAACCGAGTTTGGTCAGCAGTTAGCATGTTTTTGCCGTAGTTTGGACCGCCCATTTGAAAGCGTAAGCACGACATGAGTACAGGCGTCGATAACCCGCCCTTATGTTGCACTCCGCACTTAAAAGCAGTGCCTTAGCGGACGAGGAAATGCATTGTGTGCACGAACACAGACGAGGTCGTATTTCGAGGGGTAAGGCGGTTTGAAGATCACCCTAAGTGTAGCAAGCGTGCGGCCCCAAGAAACTTCCGGTTGCGTGAATTGTTAGTTTATTTCACCAGAAATAAAGGTGTAGTTCTATTTTGCTAAAATGTAAGAAATATTTTTTTTCACATTGTAGGATAAATGAAAGCTGTATCGCGCCCCAAGTGCCATACCCGTAAATTAGCTTAGCTGTCACTTTACCGACTTCTTGGGGAAGTTATGTTTATGTGTGCGAAAAGCTATTCCATGCGAAAGATTATGCGTGCGAAAAGCTACTCATGCAAAAAGCTATGCATGGGAAAAGCGAGCGAGCGCCTCTGTGTGTGTGCGTGTGATCCTTTCAAGGTTTGGAAACATGCGTGCAAACATTGAAAGGGATAAAAGAACGCGCATGCGATTTTGTATGTATGTTCACGTGGGATCCCTTCGATATTTGTAAACAAGCAATCGGTTGCAAACTCAGCTGCATGTTTTCAAACATTGAAAGGATCCAGGTGCAAACCGGGTGTGCGTGTGATCCTTTAAGCGTTTGCAAATCGGCTTCCAGTTGTTCTCAATGCGCTTGTTTGCGGGGGTACAGCTACACACGTTACCGATTGCGAAGGTATATATATCCCCAATGCAGCAACACAATGCTATACCGTCGGTAATAGAACCGGTGTGACATATTGTGTAAGGAAACCTGCTTTACAGGTTAACCTTTAGCATGTGTCAGCACACCGTACGATGGATTTTATACAATATTGTCCTAATATTTTTAATTGCCCTAAAAGCTGCCTTCGTAGCACACCGGTAGTCGACATGGAACTGCGCGTGACGAATTCTCGGGTGAATTCGCGCCTAGGAATTTATGCCCGCATGGACATGGCAATTGATGAGGCAGGGTTCAAGTCTGAATTCAAGCTAAGTAGAGCCCATATTTTCTACCGACATAGAAGGGAAACACTCTTGGTTATTGCGGTCGTTTCTCAGATAAGCATGCTTGCTTGCCAGTGGAAGAAAGTATATGCAACTAACGCTTATTAAAATCATCGAGGTGAATGACGCATGTCTCAGTAATGATATGCGTGTTTTTGGTCATCTGTGTTCAACGCCAGAACAGAAAAGGCCTTTGATGTGAAGAGATATTGGAGTCTAAGTGCTTTGATTATACGGTAATTCGCGTCTCGAATAGAGGGCTCTGCCAATGTGTGCATAAAGCCGTTTGTTTTTACGATAAATTATCTTAAGTAGTTGCATGAGAGAAAAGAAAAAGAATGATCGCAATTTCCCATGTAGGCTCATCATGTTCGACAGGGTAGAGTGCCGAGCTAATACAAGGGACTCTCGTACAAGTTTGATTTGTAGCGCCAAGCAGAGATGTAGCTGTTCGGTCAGAGAAATCCAAGTGTGTATTCGACCAACAGCAAGGCTACCATACGGCTTGTAAGTGGTTGGGATAAATACCGATTACCAGAGCAGGCAGTCTTCATCAAGTGCTCTGCCATGCGATTACTCCCATTTACTTCTTTAGCACAACATAGCTGCAAAGCGACGCGAGGGCAGTGTAGATAAATGAGCGCCAGCAAGAAAGCATGCGAGCCTCAGATGAATGACCTCACGCAACAATGAACCGAATGATGCCCCAAAAAATCAAAGCAGGAAAGATGTATAAACCCTATATTGCCCAATATAATGTACAAGCGAATCTAGCCTCTTATTTGTCATCACAGATTACTCAGGTTGCATCTGGAGCCCTAAATCGTGACTGCGCTAGCGTATTACCCTGCGTGATGAAATAAATAACTTGCATAAGTGCGTTTCTTAAGGTATTTATCGATTTTACAGCGCTGTACACGAGCTTGCACAAGTAGAGGTTATATTACCTTTGAAGAAGCGAGGTACACTCAGCTCGAAACACGCATAAGCGTAGTCGCGTGTTCTTCCATCGAAGCTATTGCAATAACACCGAGACTCTGGCATGTTCACGTACTTTTCGCTTATACATTTCAGGCCACATCCAATCTCGCTTGTTTCGGAATGTTGGCAGAGCTGGCGGGAGCTATGCAACGCGTTTATGATTACATTTTGTTGTCTCGCTGCACGGTTGAATGCCTGTCTGGCTCTCCTGTGTGAGTGCTCAATGACGCGGTGTCTGGGACCGACATGAAACGTTACGCAAATATTGCCCAGTTCAACGCTCTTTTGCATGCGTGCGCTGCATTATATCTCACTTATCTTCTTTTTTTATCAGCTGTTAGAGGTTAATGCACTAGGCGCACAGAAGCAGCATGGTACAGGCGTTGAACAAAATATTGCGGACTGCTTTTTGGAGACAAACGTTTCTCAGAAATCGCGAAGCGCCCTACTGCTTAAACAAACGCACCTCGTGTGCCTCCGCAATGACTAGAGTCTGGGTAACCCCGTATCTACCATGCGAATATATTTTGATGTATATTCATTCATTTAAAACAAAACAAGGATAATATAACTGGAGCTCAGTGTTCGCTCTGTATCACCGTCTTGCTCGTTTTTCATGGTTCTTTTTAGAAAGCTAACACAAGCGTTTTGTGGCTGCTCTGCACTGCTGTACTCTGCACCGCTATATACGCTGGCCAACGCCGCATAACTGGCGCAATAAAGAGCACGGGGCATTGAGTTGTCTTGGATTACAAAAGGGAGTCTGGTGGACTATTTATGGCAAGCCTGTCATATGCTCCCGCATTTCACTGTACGGTATGCATAGGGGCTCGTAGATCGGTCGGACATTGATGTCAGCACGCTCAAAATAGGCCTGGTTGGCACATTATACGTGCCCGAGATAGAAATGGTGTCGGATAAAATCGAACCTATATTTTTCATCACATAAGCGGAGTTCCAAAAAATAAAATAAAACAGGGGTTAGTGTTTTTTCTTCTTTCTTTCTTTGAAAATGAGTATCTCTTTCTTTAAAAAAAGGCTGGTTGATTTAGCATTATGTCGGAAACTGGGCGAAAAAACGTGCGCAGAGAGAGAAGGGAGTTCTTTATCTGTATCTGTAACGTTCGCACTGACGTTAGTTCACAGCACAGACATCTATCTTGAGGGAGGAAAATGCGCACTACGCGTAGTCGACACGAATATCATAAGCGTAGTTCGCCGAAGTACTCCTACGGGAGCCAATGAAGATGGACAGAAGCATGCCGAGTCATAGTAGGACGTGTGTTGTTTAATAGAGTGCAATGATGGCGCTTCAAAACCGTTAAAGGCGCAATCGACGTTACAGGAACGACGTCATCGAAGCTGCTGGGGCAGTAGGTATATCTACTATTTGTGACGTTAGTGCGCTAACATGCTCACTTGGCACATCGGTGGACCCGGTTCGATACTCCCTACCGCTTGGTAGGTTGCCTGTGTGTTTGCGCGCTTGTTGAGCATCCGCTTCTGGTGTTGTAAGTATTGATGCGGTACGATGCGGTAGGCTAAATCTTAAGCGTCGGTTTCCCATGCGGTAGATACCGGGTTCAAATCCTAGTGCCGGCCGGACACCCAACGGTTTAAAACGGGTAGACTAGTACACACCTGGCGCTCTGTTGTTTACGTGTACTTATCTAGAAAGGTGGCCCCAGAGGACGTGGCAGATACCGTCGTCACAACGTACCTACCACGGCCTTGGTAAAATAGTTGAGCGTCCGCCGCTGCTGTGGTAGGCAGGGAGGCATGCGTTACTACCGACGGGTACCTACCGGTAAAATAAGGACAAGTGCGCTTCCGACCTCGTGATCGACAGGAGGGAGGCAATGCATGTTTCGGAGGTCACCTACCCTTGTGGGAAATGGACGGCATGGGACCGCCTGACCTAAAGATCACTCAGTTTTTTAGGGGCGAAGCTCCTTAGGGTGTGGGTCGTTCCCTCCTCTGTAGTAATATGTATGTAGTAGTATGTATGTAGCCACCTCGCGCCGCCGGGAGGCACGCATTGGGGCGAAAGGCGCGCATTGGGGCGCATCGGGGCGAAAGGCGCGCATTGACTATGGAAACGCTCTTTCTTCGATGAACGCGCTACCAGCTCGCAAAGAAGGAGAAGGCGCCCTCACTCGCGAGAGACGACGTTGACGCAGGCAGCGTCTTCTAGCGAGTTTCTTGATTGAAAAATACCGACTGCTCGCGCTGGAGAACCGTTCACCGGCCACCCATATATATATAGGCACTGGATCTTGACTTGCAATGAAGTGCCGGTGGGAGATTTCACTTGTACGTAGTTGAACCATAAGGATCCGTAGCGTGCGCGTTAACTAAATTAATCCGGAACTCGGCACGATCTGCGATAAACTGCCGGAGCTTCGCCCACTCATCATCATTCACTCCGTGGATATGCGTGGATTCTTTTTGCATGTACATTTCAGTCGCAAGATACGACAGACGGTACGTCTTTCTTCTTTTGAAAGGTATTCTAGTAGTATGTTATGTCTACTTTACTGGATCCTTCATTCATATGAGCTTTATAAAATTGCGTGTGACGAATACCCGTACGCCGTGGGCCCAGGACTACGGGTATGACAAACACGTGATCATAGCATCATTAATCGTCACATACATGACGAGTATACCATGTCGGCGATGTAAAGATAAGTCATTCGCGTTCGCCATACATTTATCCCCTACCTTCCAAATTTTGGGGTACACCATTCGAACGAGACGACCAGGAGACCACCGAGAAATGGGAGGCATGTACTACATTTATTTGATTGATTTCTGGGTCTTACGTCGCAAAACTACGACATGATATGAGAGATGCCATATAGCGATGAGCTGCGGACACTTCGACCACCTGGGATTCTTTAAGATCCACTGCCATCGCAGAGTACACCGGCCTCTACATTTTGCTTCCACTGAAATGCAGCCGCCAGGACCGGCATTCATTCCCGCGGCTTTCGGAACGGCAACCGAGCGTTATAGCCATAAGACCACCATGGCGGTGCTAGACAAGTAGATAGAGAAGGTCTAAATGACTTATGTTGGACAAGACATGCTTCGCATTTAAAAATGTCATGTGTCTTAGGGGCGAAGCTCCTTAGGATGTGGGTCGTTCCCTCCTCTGTAGTAGTAGTAGTAGTAGTAGTAGTAGTAGTAGTAGTAGTAGTAGTAGTAGTAGTAGTAGTAGTAGGATGTATGTAGCCACCTCGCGCCGCCGGGAGGCTCGCGCTCGCCCTCGGCGCGTGCCTCCCGGCGCGCGAGCTCGCTCACTCTTCCATCTGCTGTCTTGTGAGAGAGAGAGCGAAAGGCGCGCGTTGACTATGGAAACGCTCTTTCTTCGATGAACGCTGTACCAGCTCGCAAAGAAGGAGAACGCGCCCTCACCCGCGAGAGACAACGTTGGCGCAGGCAGCGTCTTCTAGCGAGTTTCTTGATTGAAAAATACCGACTGCTCGCGCTGAAGAACCGTTCACCGGCCACCCTTATATATATATATATATATATATATATATATATATATATATATAGGCACTGGATATTGACTTGCAATGAAGTGCCGGTCGGAGATTTCACTTGTGCGTACTTGAACCATGAGGATTCGTAGCGTGCGCGTTACCTAAACTAATCCGGAACTCGGCACGATCTACGATGAACTTCCGGAGATTCGCCCACTGATCATCATTCACTCCGTGGATATGCTGTGAATTTTTTTAAGGAATGTTTAGTGACGTAATGAAATGTTGTATACATGAAATGTAACCCTCCCTCCAAAAAAAAAAAAAAAGAGACAGTCGCCTCCCATAAATGACACTTAGGCTTTCTCATGCTTCAGGAATTTGACACTAACGGTTTCTCTGCATTGCAATCTTGACGCTGTTCTGAAACCATCGCCTAATTGAAAATTCGAGGACTAAGCGGGAATAAATTTCTTAACTACCACCCTGCTCATCGATTGGAAAAGTGGCTCGCCCCGAGCCTCTCGAAGTGCTTGCTTTGTTCTTCCATGTTCGTTAACTCAGTAAAACCACAGCGGCTCCCAGCGACAGTGTCGTGTGCGTAAATGCGAAAAAACTTCTGCCATTAAGTAATTAACGTGTTGAAACGAACTGGGCTGGAGCCTAATTTGGTGGCACTTTGATGTATACAGATTGAGGACATACCTTTTTTAGCTTCGGGCGTTCATGCGTTCATCTTTGTTTACTGGTGAAATGGTCTCACAAATTACCCCTGGGTCCTCTTGAGAAAAGGTGCACCGCACACTAGCGCGCTCGAGAAGAACTTGTTAGTCCAGCCTGTACATGCTGAAATACGTTATTTCCACTGAAAAGACACTGCACAGCACGGAAGCACAGACACGATGAAATGGTGCATGAACTTGTCGGTAGCTCCACCCTGGTCGCTGCGTTTGTGCTTCTGCTTTGTGTGTCTTTTCAGTAGAAACTATGCACTTAAAGGCATTCACGTGCATCATTAGCCTGGCGACTTTATTTCTCAATGCGGAGCGTATGTGTGAGTATCTTCGATCCACAGTCCGCCGGCCAGATATAAAGACACAATAATTGATAGTAAAACACAAGCAATACGACTCACCGCTACGCTTGCAATACAATCAGAGCTAAAAAAAACTCATAAGTGAGGGTGAAGGCGTCGTGAGATAAATGGACAAGTAGGGAACACTTAGATAACAGCACATGTAGATGGCAGTAAAGCTCCGCCTGTGCTCATTCAATTTCTCGGATTTCCTTCATAAATGGGTATCCCAAGGTTTTATTGGCAACGCTGCCGTCTCAATCTTTTTTTTTTCTTGCACGATATTATGTACTTACTAGAAGTAAGGCAAGCCCTCCTGCGGCTACCCTGAGCTAGATGGTGCCATTGAGTAAAAGTTGCTCGACGCTGGGCATGGTGTCGATGTTACCGCTGTGGCGAGCACATGCGTGGTGGTGGTGTTCTACGGTAACTGAATATCTAAGCTTCTACGTGGGGACTCTACAGCACTTACAGAAATTCTGCCACTTTACAATGGTGCCGAACCAACGCTCCTTTTTTCCGCGCAAGCGACTATATGGCAAGCAGTCAACGCAGGAGCTTCCATGATGAAATAAGTAGAACAAAATGCATCAGGTATACGAAACATCTGGGAAAATACGCATAGAGTGCGAATGTTCCAAACTTTTGATATGCCAGTTGAAAGAGAGAAGAAACCTTCGGCTCGTGTTGTAGTTGATGGGACGATAAGCGCATTTTAGCGAAACATTCTTTTATATCCGCATATTGATTAACTTATACTGTGATGCAAGTGCAACGGCAGTACAAACTTGGACAAATTGGCAGCAGGAAAGAAAGGAGTTCAGTTTTAGCCGTTAGACACCGGAACCTCTATGAGAGCATGTATGTCCGATGCCGGGGAACCTATCCATGTTAAGGAAGCTCGGCCACGAATGAGGGTAGAGCCAAGCTCATACCATACGTAAATTCAAATGATAGACTACTTTATTGACTTATTCGTTTCTCTTACTTTCCAAGGCCACGACCACACGACGCCGTAGTCGAGTGCTCCGAAAATTTCAACTATCTAGGGTTCGGTTCTTTAACATGCACTTGCATCGCACAGCACACGGGCCTAACCATTTCGCATCCATCAACATGCAGCCGCAGGCCGCCATGGACTGGATTGAATCCCGCGGCCCTAGGATCAGCAGCCGAATACCATAGCCACTAGACCACCACGGCGCAGCAAATTCAAATGATTGCCGGCAGCTTAGCGCTATCAGTAAAACGGAAAGTGCACAGCCGGTAAAGCGGAAAGTGTTTCAGATGTCTTGATCGATAGGCATTCCTACCTTCGTGTAAATGCCACTACAGTTTCTGTTATTTTGCAAGATGTTGCCCTTCTTCAAACTTCTTTCGTTTCAATTGCCCGCATCTTAGGCGTTCGTTCTTATAGGGCACGGCGCACGAACTTGCTCAACTTTCCGAGATATGGAGATCTGAAAGCCGTACAAAATGAAAGTGACCCTAAGCAATTCTTGTGTTAGAGTGTCAAATTACCAGCACTGCTGACGAGCCGCGCCAGAGGCGCCTGCGAAGAGAAATTGGAAACTGGACTGTGCAGAAACGCTTCTGGCAGAAAAAAATGAGCAACTTGCACCCTTTGGCACGAGACGCAAACGTATTTGCGCGAACTGCGTGGAACTGGCTGTCCTTGATTGGTCATGTTCACCTAAGCGAAGTTGTTGTAATGATGCGGTTCGAAGGAAACCCCTCGCCCCAGGGGGTGACTGACCGCATCATTAAGTCTCCCCTCCCTGTACCTAGTGACAGCGCATCGAAGGAGCAGGGCAGTCCCTAGAGTTAAAGCAAGATGAGAAAATAGAAAACTTCGGGCGACGGCTGGAAGGGTTGGTGGGGGAGCAATGTGACACCGTTTATAGAAGCCATGAGTGCCCCGCTTCATTCATGCTTCAGATGCCCAGTGGCTTTCTATGGGCCTTCCCTTAATCATAATCAGCCAATGACATAACTTGGATGTGAAAACGTCCTTCGGACGTTGGTGTTGACTTCAGTTTCGTATACGAACTAAACCGCGAATATAAAAAGATGAAGAACAAAAGTATAGCCCTTGCCTCAATCTCTACAGTCGCATGCACTACGAAAGACATTTAGCGTGGCATGACGAAGGCAGCAAGGTAAAATTACGAAATAGTGAGAGTGGATTTGAATGCACACGCAAGGCACTAGGAAGCAATCACAGGCTGCTGACGCATCATTTTGTTTACCACATGGTATAAATTGATGTAACTGATATAATGAAATTTGAGTTAGAAGACATGTAGTGAATGGTCAATGGCATAGTGGTTGGTTTAGCGTAAGCGTACCCATTGGTGTGCTTTGGATGGAAAACGATGGCGGTCAACGTTCTAGATAACAATCGGAAAGCAAAGTAGTGCTGGCCAGGCGATGTAAAGCTGAAAACAGGTATCACGAAACAGCAGAAAAACAGAGGTTGTGGTTGTTCTAAAGCAAGTTTGCTCAACGCCCAGGCCTCTTCAGTACAGGCGCCGCTCGCAAGGAACCGATGCGACTCACGTAACTATGTCACATTTTTGGTAGTTTGTAATTGTGAAAGGCAAACTTTGCATCCGTCCGTTCCTACCACAAAGGTACAAGAAAAATCATCTATATTTTTCATTTATGAAACCTTCTCAGTTGACAAAAGAGCTCGCCCTAACTTGCGGTTCCAAGGGGAGACCAAAAACTGCACCAGACATCCTTTCTACCAGTTGAACTGACCAGCAGGCTAGTCATCGTTAGAGCTAGGGCGAATTGATCGACAACTCGAAGGACAAGGGCATGAATGCTGTTACGATATCGTGGAAGACTAACGACCGCACGACAGCGAAGAAGTGCAGTTGTTACTGTGGTTGTTGAACGACCTGTACTAACGTAGGCTTCTGTCATGTGTCTCGCCTCGCATAAACATCATTTCTGCTTATTTCTGCCTCGCGACAGCATGGCAGCCGAGTTCCGCGGAATTTCTTGAAGTAGGGTGGAGATTATCAAAATGAAAATTGGCATCCACGCGTTTGTATAGCACGTAGCTACAAAGAGCCACTTGATATCCTCGTTAGGTCAGTTGGCGGAGAGAGCGCCCCAGAGACGAGTTGTTCCATTGTTCGAGCACTGGACCAGGGGCAATTTTTCGTCAACTGAGAAACTTTCACCTACTTCGGAGAAATTACCACACTTTCGCCAAAATACTAACGTTTACATGGCAGACGAGCATACAGATAGAAGACTTCCGCATATGCAACGCCATGGTGTAAAGGAAGACAGCAAGGTAACGTTCGCAGTATCGGATCCCATTGTCCTAAACTCCATCGCGGAAATTAAACGGAATATCCACCTGCACGAGCATGCATTAGTGTAAAATCGAAACACATAGAACCAGAGGTAGTGCCTTGTGCATCATGTGAGCTGTAAACTCCGGAAAGTGCCTGTTAATACGGGATGCGTGTCTTTGTTTTTACAGCTCTGAACTTGCTGGCTAATTTGCGTCCACGTACAAGTTTCGGTGGGCCGTGTGGCTACAATAATAAGTTGGTCAGGGCTTCCTTTGCTGCGTAGAACTGGTAGTATGGCAAGTCCTCTCAGCAGTGGGAAGTCACATATGTTAAGCAGGACGCATGTTTCGTGGATGATAGACTACGAAGGCATGTTAACAGTATTGCAAAACGTGAGAATTCGCATCCTCGTGAGTACTTAAAGCTGTTCATGTGTGCCATTTTTCGATAAAAGCTATATTCATTTGCGAAACGTCTTTGTTTATATTAAACACAGGGGACCTACTTTTATAAGTGAAACGTCCTTCGCTCTGAACTCAACAGATACGTGATTTCAGAACTGTGTCTGCAATGAGGGTGTAGTTTTGGCCGTATGTTTAATATGCTGTGCATGCGCGAGGGTCTTCAGTTTTCATCTTCGAACTGTCATCTTAGAACTGTGCTTCGCTGTTTATATTGACTCCATTCCCAGTATACAACATGTAATTCGAGCATGTCATTCAGCAAGCATCGATTACTGTGAAATCCCTGACGCAAGCTTTTAGGCCAAGGCGAAAGGTTCGCGGTTATGAGCGTACCTAATACAGAGTGACCTTACTCCAGCCTAGGACCCCTTCTTTTATGGCGATTTCACGTTTTATCGCTGACGGATTACGACTCAGCGCTACTCGTCTGACAGCAATCGTTCTGAATTAACGATTTTGACCAGGATTGAACGATTTTAACTAGGAAACGCATCAATAAATATAGTGTTATTTGGCATCGACGCTCGATTTCATTCACTGGCTAATAAGGGGCATTGTCTGCTCTGCTGGCACTTAGCTAACCTGGTCTTTTCGGACGGCAATTTAACCGATAATTAACGGCCATATTACGTGAAATTTCAGAACCTCTCTTCTCTTGCGCCGGGTTTGTTCGGATGCGGTGAAGGCAGAACCTATTTAGCCGCCTTCAGTAAGAACATAATATTCTTTCGCGACAGCTGCTGAACATGCTCTCAAAATTCGTGTTGATTGCTTAAACCACACGCAAGCCAACCCAAGCCACAAGTCAATGATTTAGTGGCTACACACTTTTTCGGTACAATATTGCCTTTATCTCTCCAAGTTTCTTGGGTGATTGCGTGCGGGCTAGTGACAGCACCTGCTCGTTCGTTGTGAACTTTAAATTTCGTCGCCTATAATACATAGACGTGAAAATCTGGAGCAGGTGTGGTGTGTAAAACATGAAAGCATACTGTGTGGGTGGCCCACGAAACGCCTCCACGGCTCCTGCTCCTTTTGATCAGTGAGCCGAATGGTCTGTGAGCCGACGTGAGCTGAATGCATATTCTGCCATGTAGCAGTGGAAATGTTTAAGCATTGCAAGTGTCGACAGGGTGTTTTAAGTAGTGATTGTTGGCTGCGCTTTCCGTACGGCAACACCTCGCTCGCAACTCTTTGCGTTTGCAAAGGCGATGAAAGTTTCAAGGATATTTAATCCCGCTTTTAAGGTCAAAGAAGCCTTTAGTGACAGTGAAGGAACAATAGCAGCATGCTTACGGTACGCTAATCCTCCGTTGCCAGAACACTCTATTCTAACAGGTCGCAGAAGTTACAAAATATGCTGCTATGGGATATTCCCTTGTTCTATTTCCAACAGGGTCTCCGCCGACGTTGTACCTTCCAACGGGTTCGCTCTTCTTAATTACGAGACACCTATTAGTCTTCGGCGATATCGCTTACTCGACGGCTCTTGCGTCAAGCTATCAACTTTCCTATAGCTTCATATTGGGCGGACAGCTAAAGAAAGGGGTTGTTCCTGCGGATATTTATTGCGGATACGGCGCGTTAAACTGCACGTGTTGGGACTAAATTTAGACGACGTGCTATAAGAGGATCCAGGAAGGGATGTCATTGTCAACGGGTTTCTTTTTTCTGCTCATTGCTTCATTAACAGATCACGTAATCTCCTACGGATCCCCCATGCTGTTATATATAGTGTTTAGTAAACATAGGTAGAATGTCGGGTGCTTAGAGACGAAATAGCACGAACATAATGTTTACGCGCACGGAATCCGCCTAGATAATTTATGCTAAAACTTAGTAGAGAAGCTGCATGTACGGAATGGTTGCGTGGAAAAGAAGCGCGGTTCATTAAGCACTGAAAAAAAAAAGGGGACACAACGAAATAGTGAGTACTAGAGCTCTCTCGCTTTATGTCGCCTCCTGATGCCTGACATCGTAGTGCACTCAGCGGAGTTGTCTTGCCCTCTCCGTATACTCACTAATTTTATTGCTCATCGTGCAAGCATAAGGAACATGGCTAATTCGTCGAGTACGTCTCAGGTGCCATTGTTTGTTTGCTAGAGAGGAACAACAAACAATATTACCTACCGGAACTTCCTGTAAAAATGTGGGCCTTGATATCGAACTCGGCGCCACCTGCCAACATACAAGATAAGACGGGGCGGAAAGCGTACAAAGATCAGAGGTACTTGATTTCACTAAGTGAACGCTAAAATGAAGCACTGAAGCGGTCTAGATTCATAAATTGTTCATCACGGGCACTATTGTCATTTGATGTGCCATATTCGGATATACGATGACGGTACAATTTATATTTGATTTCTGCGCCTCAACTTTGAAGAGGTGACGTCATGAACCCCACTCCGGTTTGTTATTTTTTTAGAACTGTCGCCATGTAGGTTCATTAAAATTGTCGGAATCTAGCCATATTTAGTGTTTGGCTTTCTTACAAGGCAGTGTATGTATCCTTTATAAATAGTTGCGCCGTCTGAGGTGTGTGACGTCACATGTAGTAGCGCTGGATCGTCCGAGCTGCGTCGCCACTTCTATTTTCTTCTTGCGCCTTACCATGCGTATAATCCATGCTAGAGTGGTGCCTGTGGTAATTTGAAAACGCAATTTACTTACACGAAAAGGATAGTTTTTCACATTGTGTCGCTTGAGAAATTATGCAAGCACAACGCAACAATTATGTGAGACTACTTCGGTGAGAAGTCTCCGAAAGTGGTTCTACAACAATAGAATACGATGGGGGTGTGCTAGTGTCCGTATGACATTACGCCCACCGTACATAAATCACTTTGTCGGTAGACGAAGGGAATGTTTTGGCGAACGGTTAGATTGACTGCATTTCGTGATGAAATTTCATAAGGTCACGGAATGGTGATAGGAGGTTAGTGCACCCATATCGGAATATTAATTTGCAGTTTCATTGTGAAACGCTAACCTTACCAAGGCGTCAAATTCTGTATCTCGAGAAAGGGGCCATAGATCGGGTGGCGTTGTCAGTGAAGTTTATATTTTCTTCGTGTATATTATTGCCAGAGGGAGATCCAGATACAGCGCACCTTTTGCAGACCAAACGAAGCAGCCGCAACAAATATGAGGGTAGTTCATGTGTACGCGTACCATAAAGCTATTTGAATACTCTATTTCCCAGGTCTTTCGCTGCTATTTTTTTTTTTGTAACATAAATGTCGGTTCGCCATAGTGAGTGCTGGCTAGACTTCTCATCTCTGAACAGATTGTGTGGACGTTTGAAAAGCTTCTACTTCAGAGAATGGTATCGAACGCATCACTGTCCATGGTTCAAGCATATATGGAACTTAAACTATTAACAGGATTCATAACGGTTTAATACAAAGAAATAAACGTCTCTAACGTCAGCACTTGTAGGATAAAGAGTTCCTCCTTGCAACTTGAGCAAATTTCAGTTAACAGTGCTATGCACCCTTAGTCTCTCTTCTCTCGCCTATATCCCAACATTAAATCAATCCCATAGCTAATGTACCTGTAAGTGTTGGTTCAAGGCGAACTGGCGAATTCATGAGATGACCTGGCATTTCTGCGAGGCCTATGGCGGGTTTCTGCGGAGAATTAAGTTTGGTTTATGGAGATAAAAGTGCGTTTAGATCCCGAGCTCACCATCATGCGTTTTATCGGCAACACACTCGACTTCATGTTGCCCTGTGTTGCCCATGCAAACCCAGCGGACTTGCATACGGCTGAAAATGACATTTAGTCCACCAGCACTAATATGGCGCTGCAGTAGTGAACTTTTTGTAAGTGACCGAAATTCTCCTGGACGACGCAGATGTGAACACACATGCGTGAATGACAAAACTCATTGTTGAAAGAATTAGTCAAGCTTACACTAGTGGCGCAAGCCTAGCGAAGCAGCGAAATTCATGGGCACTTGGCTGGTCCTGGTTGTGTCCGGCATACCCGCATTTCGTCATGGTCGGATGCTTCGGGACACGCCTTGCAAAGCAGTGAGGTCCAACGAAAGCTCCTCGAAATTTCGCGCCGAGCTCAGCGTAAAAACATTCGCGTCGAACCCCAGATGGTGGCAGACGTGGAACACGTGGCCTGGGCTTGACGCCGTCCTACCCCTTTGATATACTACACACTATGCATTTATACATAGTTTCGCGCAATGAGATGACGCATGCTGTCATGGCGCGAAGCTATATGTACAAGCGCGTAGGTTCGCAAGACGGTGTGGACCGCACATTGTCCTTGTCTTTTTCCTTCTTCTGTTTAGACGTGCAACAGGTGCGCCCGGCAGCCACAGTTTAACAGAATAGTAGTGAGCTGAGGTCATGTGTGCAAGAGAAGGAAGAAGCGCGCGTGCGAACGCCGCAGAATTGGCATTACATAGAAGTGCACGAGCACGCTTGGGGAGCAGGACTAGTGATGACGATAGCTGTGTGATATGTCATACACTTTCCGGCGAACAAGAAATGCTCGGTATGTGAGAATAAATATTTTGCTATACTTTCACGGGTACGTGTGTATGATACTACTCGTCGTATGCTATCGTGCAGTCAGCCATACGATGGTTGATCCCTATTTCACAACAAATTCATCTCCACGAGCGCCTTCGACTTGCGTGTATACCCACGAACTAATCAACCAATTCTAAATCTAATTGTCGGCTGTCACCTGCGCCGGAAAGCGGAGCTCGTCGCATTGGCCGAGGTCGCCATACATTTATTCTTGTCTTTGTTGCAGCTCTCAGTACTCTGATTACCCTTATGTATTAAACTTTGTAAGCCAACAATTGGCAGCCAAGCAAACTACAAAGAGTGACTGAGCAAGTTTTCTTATTTCATGCTTTGTTTTATTATTTCCTTGGCATTTACGTCCAAAAACCATGTTATGATTATGAGAGACGCCGTAGTGTAGGGCTCCGGAAATTTCAACCACCTTGGGTTCTTTAGCGTGTACAGACTTCGCATAGTCCACGGGCCGCAACATTTCGCCTCCATGGAAACGCAGCCCCGGCGTCCGGGCTGTGATCCCGTGATTTCAGATCATGGCAGCCGATGCCATATGCTAGTAGACCACCGTACTGGGGCATTTCGTGTT
>JABSTT010005203.1:0-24577 GCA_013339685.2 Hyalomma asiaticum
AGGCCATGGACGCCCAGCTCGGGGCTTTAAACGCTTGCGGGCAGGCATGGTCGCTTGCGAAGGAGGTTGCGGGCAGGCATGGTCTGCCCATATAGTGCACTAAAACTGTAGCCCACCAAGCCACAACGGCCAAATTTGGATGGGTGCGAAACAAACAAAAATAAAACTAAAATATCTTGGTAGATAGAATTAGGTGCATGTTACAAATACCCGGGTGGTGAGTGAGCGAAACAAATTTATTGTGTCCACAACAGACGCGAGAGCAGTCAAGGTCACCTGGCTAGGTCGACTAGGGGACCGTTAGATCAAGCCCCACTGGTGAAGGCTCGCGGGTGCAGGATTTTAGAGCTCTGGTAATCAGTCTTAATGAGCTTCATCATTTCGTGTTGGATGACCCGGGTGGGGAAAGTTCTTTCGTTCTCCTCCATCACAGCGTACCTTGTAATTATATCGTAGCGCGCTTACGGTTCCTAACAACCCCAGTACTAACCATCGCTGCAGAAAACAAACTTGACAGGGTATAAGCATAACATGCAAAAAAAAAAAAAGAAAATACACGATACATTTCGACAGTGCTGCCTGCCTGGTCAGGTTGGTTGTTGATAAACGACTCCAACGCTCGTCCGTGCCTCTCCTCTTCAGCCCTCTTCCCCCACCCCGACGTCGCAAGAACGCCGAATGCTGCTCTACGTGTCTGTCGACGTTGCTGTTTGAAGCACATACCGGGCTGGTTTCGAAACATCGCGTGGATTCAATTTGTTCTAGTCACTAGTGATAAAAAAAGAAAAAAAGAAAGACCGTTAGGTTATGCCCGCAGGCTCAGAAGGAGCCTGAGCCTGTGGGCATGGCCTGCACACCGTAAATGAACTGTGTGTCAGAGATCTTGCGTTTTAAGGCGTAATTTTCATACGTACAAGAGTGTCTTATACAAAACTTATGCTACACTTAAACCTCGTTATTGTAGTGCGTGGTCTGATGAGTGGCCAACAGACACTGGCACGTCAAGAGGCGCGACCCGGTTTCCTGGACCTCTTACACGTGCTTTAGACAAGGTAGTGTGAGGACATCCACTACAGCGTGTGATGACATCCACTATAGATCATTCCTAAATTTGTATATGAATGCACACGTTTCTCTTCTCTTCCACCACGCGTGAATTATACCTACTCGCAATACGGAACTCCAGGATAGATGCACCACTAAACACGTACGGACTCTTACGGTTCCTCTTATTTACGATAAGTCATAGAAAATTCCTTAAATCGTGCGAATAATATTGGTCGGAAATTCTCTGACGAAGTCCAACTGCCAGGCTATGTCTCGTAATAAACAGTAACCGCAGTAGAGCCGAAATATGCGGAAGTGGAAACTGAAGGTGAACAGTGCGTGCACGGAACCAATGGGGCGATGTTTCCGTAGAAGGTCTTTCTTGCCCTTGGCCTGCTTTGTTGGTTGGAGGACAACTACCTGCTTGGGAAATTACGCCGTCGTTGAGAATGAATTAACAATTAATTAATGAGAAGGAATTACACAATTAACAATTATCCAGGCTATTACGCCGCCGTTCTTCCGGAAGTAACTTTGCCTTGTTCATACGAAGTCCACCGGTATATGGCCGTCATCCCTGTGAAATGTGCTTGCCTTCGCTCAGAACGGATGTCCAAGGGACAATGACCATCCGTTGAGACATGGCACTGACGATGGGAGATATTTGTTGGAGGACACCGCGTAAGCGTCTTCCGGCTCATCACCACCATGAAAAGGGAGCAAGCCTGTAAAGTCGGAGACGCCATCCAGGGTCACAGGGCCTCTGGAACCGGAGGCGCTGGGGATGGGGGGTCGCCCCCTAACATTTTTCCATAAGGGGCAGGGGCCCCCCACATATGCCAGCCGTTTAAGCTGAAATCAATTTTTGACATTTTTTAAGCTGGTAGTTGTGTGGTCCAGTGCTTTGGAACGCACAAACACGTGGGTTGCACGTTTGCGCACGTTTTCGGTGCTTCCAAAATTACCTACCTAAGATTTAATTAACATAATTATGTAATCCAAATCCATAGAAATCGACAAATATTGAGAGCAAATACATAATAAGTACAACATACAAATACGATTATACTCGCCCCCCCCCCCCCCTCCCTAGAACCTTCCGGAGCACCTGTCCAGGGAACGATCACGGTATAACTCCCCCCCTCACAAAGCACAAAGGAACAATTACGCGCGAAAATCATTTGGCTGCCACTGTCGGAAAAGTACGAGGAACTGCACATAACTTATCTGTCTGAAGTTAAATAAACAAGGAATTGCTCTGCTATGCGATAAGATATGCAGAAATACATCGTTCCTATTATGAAAGCTTGAACACATGCGAAGAAAACCTCTCACGGCTATTAGAAAAGAAGGTGAAAGCGCGTGCACATCGCACAATGGTGGCGGTCCCTTTACATTGCCAAGATACGTTATCCTTCAGTATGGCTAGGTGATCCTGGTGTTCCGATTCTTATTCGCTTTTTGTGTATGGGTATTTTTATTCTTGGGCTTTCTAACTTTCGCATTCCGACAACTCTCCCTTTTTAATTTTCGACGGTTCCAATTCCACCCGCAGGAAAGAACCATGACAGCAAACGGGAAGAGGAATAATCCAATATTGAAGCACATAACGATATTTGGATATGAAAGGTATGCGAAATACGATAAGTATGTAAGTGATACGATAAACGCGAATAGAGAAGGAACATAAATACAAAAATTAGCCTATCGTAGAATGCAGAAAGGCTAAGTAGAAAATTAAAATTCTCTACATAAGGAAGCTAATGGAGATAGCTACCACATGAGGCCAACTCAAATATTGAGTGTGGTGGGGCAGAGGTCACCAGCCCGTTTAGGGGGGGCACTCCATAACCACCACACATGCAGAAATCTGTACAGAAAGTCCCCTCCCTTTGCTGCTCTCTTCTACCTTTCACTGCCCTTCCTCCTTTCACACCCTATCCCTGAGGCTAAGCAGCCCCCCTTTGCTTTGCACTCTTCATGCCTATTGAAACGTAAGCTGCTTAAGTGCAGATGCAAACCAGTTTTCTTTTTCTTGGGAGGACAGGTAGACCGCCCTCCCGCATGGTGTTCCGGGTACCATTCCATAGGAAGTGGCTTCTATTTTCCCTCGCTCTTCTACCTTTCACACGCCTTGCCCCTCTCCCATTCAAACCATAGCCCTTTGCCGTGTTTCTTTGAAAGGGCAATGTTACTGTCCAGGGCTCTCTTCTAACACCGTCCTTGTTCTTGCACTGAAGGAGACCTTTGCTGGCTACAGTCTACGGACCCCGCCAAGCCCTGATTGGCTAGCATATTGAGAGCTCAAAGTCTGGAACTCAGTCATTCTCAAACAAAGTCATTCCTTGCCGAGAAGTCGGAGAGTCTAGAGACGTGCCGTGCTAGTGCGAAGAGTGTGGCCTCTTTGAGATCTCTCGCAGCTGCTATACCCCGCACTTCACCGTGAACTATGGAAGCAAGCACGAGCCAGATGTCCGTTGAGGTAAGCCTCATCACTTTTATTGAGTGATCGAATATGAATAGTTGTGTCGCGTTTTAATACCCCAGCTTTCGTAAAAAAAAGCATGTCCATCAGGTATGTTTGGGAGAAAAACATGCAGGTCGGCCGAATATCTAGGCCACCCAAACCGAGTGATAGTGACGTGGCCTTTCGCTATTAAAGGTTTGTGATTGCGTTGTGGTTGTGGCTAGGCAGTAAAAAAAAAATCAGGGATTGTGGGTAGCAGCATATTTTCGCCTAAGAAAGATATCAGATAGTTATGAAAGGACTTGTGTATTCAGCCGCTGTATATTTAATGCATACTCCGTGGAACGTGTTATACTTATCGTGTATAAGAAGCTTTCTTGGAGAGTCCGCAGCGGAGGTTATATGGTGCTTGTCTGCTAACCGGAAAAGCGCGGGTTCGATCCCGTCCATTGCAATGGCAATTTCGGTAGGCGCGAAAATGCCACAGGACCTTGTACTGTGTCGTGTGAGTGCACGTTGAAGAGCCCCAGGTGGTCGAAATAACCGGAGCCGTCAAGTACGGCGTATCTCATAATCGTATTCTGGTTAAGACGGGGAAAAACCTCTAAAATTATTGAGAAGCGTTGTTGAAGAATTGATCTTTGATCCTTCATGTCAGTGTTCTGAGAAGTTCAGCAAAGACGAATCGTTTTTACCGCCTCGTGCTTGTCATATAATTGCACGAGTGTGTTCGCATCCAAAGCCAGATAAACGTAGCTGTACAAACGTGCAGATGTTAAGCTCGCCGTGTAATATATGCTACAGCGGGGGGTCTGTGCCACCCTGTATCGAGTTTCTCGTAATTGTTTGTTATCCCTTGTCTCCCTGAGTAGCGTATGGCTCTTGCATCCGCAAGAAAGCAATGTTTTGTGTTCTTAATAATAACTTCTGGGTGTTGACTATTTGCCCAACCACGATATGATTATTATAGGAGCCGTGGGGGAGGGCTCCGCGAAGCTTCCACCACCTGGGCTCCTTCAACGTGCGCCGACATCACACAGTGTACACGGGCCTCTAGCATTTGGGGTTCCAGTGGCCGGTTTCTGGTAGAAATTTCTGGAGTGCTCTACAACGCAGTCTTTCCCATCGTGGTTTTCAGACGTAAAACCCCAGAAATGAATCAAAACGGCTTCCAACGAGAGTGGGCCTTCCTCCGCAGCTTTCCATCCTTGTATACATCTGCAATTTTTTATTGATTGATTATTTTATTTGTCGCCCTACTTAACTTCATCCCACCCTATAGCCGCCTTTTACATCTCTTGGTATCCACCCCGCGGTTCTCAGGGAGCTTCCATGACCTGTCACACACCACACGTGTGCTGCTTTGGTCATTCATTTTTCCGCCGCTTAATGCATGAACGTTATGTACCTTTCCCCGTTTGTTCTCTGATCAATCATACAGCGTGTTCGTATATCACAATATTCATTTTCGTTCCATCTTGCGCGCTGTGATCCTTTAGGGGACTCTAATGTGAAGCAGTGATGCGTGAGACAGATAAGGTACACGTCGGCAACTCCACTGCCTTTAATCGTGCCGTTTTATGTTGTATACGGGAAGAGAAAATGATGATCAAGGTTCATTCTAGAAATTCGCGCCGAATATTCCGGAATAACACGTGGGGAGATACATACGTTTTGTTCTTTTTTTTTGTATCCTCGGAAGTCATTTATGTGCGGCTTAGTGGAACTTGTCTTTGGGTTAGTTCCTTTATATATGAAACGGGAAAAAGGAGGTGAGATGCTGACAGGTGAGACGCATAGGTAAGTGCCCGTCCTGTGAGTCTCTCGCTTCCGTCGACGTAGTTTTTGTCGTTCTTTTCCTTGACTTCAGTGTCTTTATCTGGTTTCCTTAGAACACAACGCATATCGGTTCTACCAATAAGCAAATATACAGACTTACCAGCAGTCGTCAAAAATGAACGAAATGCACGTATGTCTCCTGGAACATCGTCAGCCGTGGTGGTGTAGTGCTTATGGTACTCGGCTACCACCCCGCAATATGAGCGTGTGTGGTCCCGGCCGCAGCGGTCGCATTTTAGATGGATGCGAAAATGCCGCAGGCCGTGTATAGTGCGTTGTCAGTGCACGTTAAAGAATCCCAGGTGGTCAAAATTTCCGGAGCCCTAAACCCTTCTACGGCATTTCTCTCTTTCATAGCTCTTTCAATCCATATAGCACACGTAGGCTTAGCCGTGCTCCCGACATGGGCTGCAGAAATGAGCTTCCTTTTCTTAATCGAGACACAATCAATCAAAGCTCAGTTCGGCGACGCCGTCTGCATTTTAGACTGTGTTTGTTTTCTGGCTTGCCGATCGTCTTCCCCTAGCAACAACGGCAGTTTTTGTATTGTGAAAACGCAAAGTATGCTAATACGAGAACAGTCCTTTTTCGCTTGTCCATTTAAGCTCTATGTGGATATTGTTCGCTATCCTGCAGTTTTCTGCCCACAAGTAAGTACTCGTAAATGCATCGACGATGCATTTCTTCTTGTCAGGGACATTCGCTCATTTCCCTCTAATGATTTGGAATGCCTACAGTGTGCGCTCCATAGGCGTACCTTATTCTTAGCTGAATCTTCCCTCGGATAGGCAGGATCCTTCGCCTGTTAGTGGCTGACTAGGACATACGCATTCTCGGGAAGCTATCAAAGATTTCCACCCAGTCCTGGATGACATGGTTCCCTTTGATGCGGAGAGATTACTTAATTTCATCACTCCATTCCACTCTATGTCGTGCGTCACGGCGCTTGCACTCTCTTGTTGTCCATAACTTCGTCCCAATTGAAACATCGTTTGTTTGAGTTGCAGTGCGTGGCCTCCGCAGAAACGTTCTTACATTCAATCGACTTCTGCGTAGCCTCTGTGCGAACTGTATATACTTTACTATAGTACTTCTCTGTAACCTTGACCGCGTCACTGAAGTTACTGAATGTATTGCGCACCCTACCTCCCAAAGCATGCACCGTGTCATTTCTCATACCTAGCTTCTCCGCAGTTTCATCGATGTTTACGCCTTTTTTTTAATTGACCACGGAGAAACAAAAAATCGCGATAGATGTGATCTGTTCTTTTTGTTTTCTTCTTTAAGACTCTTCCATGACCTTTTCCTGTCTATAGGCTCTGCGAATAAAGGCAGCTACCACGCGAAGTCGGCCTCTCCTCCCCTGAGTTCTACTTTTATCCTCCGCTATTCCTGGAGTCGATGCTGCATTCTTTGATAGCTCGTTCCTGCTTCATTACCACCTTCGCGTTGAAATCCCCCCATTATTATGGTGTACTGTGTTCGTACTATTGGTAATTCTACATTCCCTAGAATTGTTCCGCTTTCTCGGCATCGTGGCTAGCCTTCGTATAACTTGAGTTAATATCTTCTCTTTGGTTAGTTCCCCGCTCATGCAACCATCTGGTTGATGCTGTACGCGCCTTCAACGTTATCCGCAATACATTTGTGGATTAGCAACTTCACGTGATACTGACGCTACAGAGGAGCTCTTCTCAAAGAGCTCCTCTGTAGGTGCGGATGTGCGCATGATTCCACATGAAGTGTGCCCGTGCAGTTCTCCTAATCTCGCTAAGATGAACACATAACGTCGACTAAAAAAAAATCACAGCATATCCACGGAGTGAATGATGATGAGTGGGCGAAGCTCCGGAGGTTCATCGTAGATCGTGCCGAGTTCCGGATTAATTTAGTTAACGCGCACGATACGAATCCTTATGGTTCAACTACGCACAAGTGAAATCTCCCACCGGCACTTCATTGCAATTCAAGATCCAGTGCCTATATATATGTATGGGTGGCCGGTGAACGGTTCTCCAACGCGAGCAGTCGGTATTTTTCAATCAAGAAACTCGCTAGAAGACGCTGCCTGCGCCAACATTGTCTCTCGCGGGTGAGGGCGCGTTCTCCTTCTTTGCGAGCTGGTACAGCGTTCATCGACGAAAGAGCGTTTCTATAGTCAACGCGCGCCTTTCGCTCTCTCTCTCTCACAGGAGAGCAGATGGAAGAGTGAGAGAGCTCGAGCGACGGGAGGCACGCGCCGAGGGCGAGCGCGAGCTCTCGAGCGTGAGCGTCCCGGGCAATACGTCTGTTGCTACGCATTAACTCTCGGGGTGTGGGAGTGTTGGGTTTTAGTTGTATGAGACTGTATTTGTCAGTATGTTATTGTTGCAGCGCAAGAGAAGAGGATTCTGTCGTAAGTACCAAGCTAACAAGGCCAAAAAAAAAAGCCAAGCCAGGATGAAAACCAAATGTTATTTATTGTTTGAACTGAATAAATTGAGGATCCGTTGAACGGCTTCATAAATGTTTGAAGAACGTTGAACTATGTGCCGTCAGATGTGCTACGCTGTCGTTTATGCAAAGTGTCATAGTGCTAAGCACCCTTCACTGTTCAACGCAGATGCACAACGACGGGCCAACACACGGGGAACGCGACATGGCAAAGGCCTGCGCCGAGCTGTTTACGGAAATGCTGGGTACAATGATCGCCATGATGGAAGACGAGCGTCGCGAAAAGCAGCTGGAAGCCGAGCGGACGCGCCAGAGTCGGGAGCCCAGCCTCTCGAGGGAGAGGTGTGTATGCTACGGCCATGAACTGCTACGCACGCTATTTCGACCGTGTACGCATTGTCAATATGAACGTTTAGGGGGAGACTGATGCCGGAAGTATTGTCTTTTTGTTTGTGCCCTTCGCAGCCAGTGTAGTAAATTCATTGACATTGTAAGGTCCAGTGTAAGTATGCACGTTCAATCCCGGAAACTTCTTGCACGAATTCTATAGGTTTTCGAAGCGCGATAAAAGAGTTTAAAGAAGGAATTTGGTCCTTGTGTCACGATAATCAAATCTATCAGCGCCATTGCGCACATGAATGCACCTTCATGTTCAAGTTGAGTGATAGTGCCACATAATCTTTCAGCGAAGTTTCCTAAGAGAACGTTTCCGGGTGTTACTTATAGAAACTGCGTAACTACCTCAACTATGCTTGAATAGTTGCATAGCTTTAGAATACCAGCGTTCCTTGGACGCGACGAGAATCTGTCCTGAATCCGCGCTAAAAAATTAGCACCGCTTGATACAACTGAGTATCTTGTGTGCACTTCACACATCACTTCACATAGTGATTTTTTTTATTGCGAAATAGGGCTTGCCCTTAAGGCATAGTATATGGTGTATCTTTCGCCTTTTACTTCACATAGTGATGAACACCACTAACACGTCATTCACTTCCATTGCGCAGGCCAGGTGCCCCGTCACAGCTTCCACGGGAAAGACGAATGCTTAAAAGAGACCGGTCATCGGACTCGATCCCTGATGTCGTGAACGGGGGTGCATCGCTTCCGGAGACCAGTGCCGGCGCCTCCGGCCGCAGTGACAGCGGATACAGTTCCTCATGTCGAATAACTCCTTGCCGACCGCCGTGTGCACTCGTGCGACGGTTTGAGTCCGTTGAGTCAAGGGCGAGGTCTGCCTCACAAACGGGCTTCCCGAAGTCAACTTTCCCAATAGATGGCGATCCAAGCGACGTCTCTGCCACCGCTGTGGAGACAAAGCGCAGGCGGTTAGAGTAGGGTGCGAATACGGCAACCGGTGGCGTGAGCGAACCGAGCGAAGAAATGCAGGCATGCACCACGGCGTACCGAAGTGTGGCGTGGAAGGTGTGCGATTCCGCTTTGATTTCGCCGTCATCGAAGTCGCATCCCGGACTCCCGGTTGCAGCAGCACGTATGCATCCGGCGAACAATGGTTCTCCCAGCAAGTTCAGAAGCAGCAGTTGACCACGAAACCCAAGACCTCAGCAGTTGTCTCCGAACTTTTATGACACGACCAAAGTGATACGTCTTGGCTGATGAGTCGTCACGCCTCTCCACGTGTCTTGGCGTGTTCTGGATGAAGACGAAACAATCTTATTCTGACGATCACCGATGTGAAACTCATGTTCCGCTGATGACTGAATGTTGAACGCGTTTCGTTGTCACTTTTACTTACTTTTTAGCGTAGTGATACTGCATGCTCCTCAGACGTTCTGTGTAACGCAATGATGCATTCAATAAAGCTTGTTCGTTCATCACGATGGTGAATTCAGCCTGGCGTGAAATGTTATGCGCCGCCGCAAGAGATAATCCTTCCCCGTTTATCTCTGTGAGTGTGTGACTCTCTTGTTAGGAATGCGCCCAGAAATCCCGGTAACTAAGTTTGATGTGTGTGGTTAACACCTACCGTAACCTATGACGCAGTGACGAATGGTGATTTACGAAAAAAAAGAAGGGTAATTTGCACAAAAGTGCATTTTTTACGTAAGTGTTCTGGTGCTTATTTCTTTATCTTGGACATTTGCGGAAATTTTCGTATACTTTGATGTCCCCTAGAAACTCGGCGCCTTCTAAAATTGTCAGTTGCACTATACAAGCTCATTAGTGAATTTATGTAACTATACGGAATTCCTGCTGAATTAACGTCTCTTCATGCAAGAATCAAACTCAATGGCGACATTTTCGATATCAGTCGCATGGAGTTTTAAGATATAATGCGCACGCTAGGCTCATCTCTACGCACATGGTAGGTACTTATTCGGGCCTAGATATCATACACTGAACATCCATATCGAATCTACCTAGGAAATTTTCAATATATTGTGCTTTTAAGCTTAAACCCTCGATTTAAGGACATACTCATATGTATAAGCCTTAACTCCCTTAGAAACACGCTAACATGTCTGACGGCATGGAAATGGTTGTGTAAATTAAATCAACTGATTGCTTGGACGTTGCTCAATGTTATATTATCGTTGATGCTGGCCACCTTGGTGGCCTACTGAAATGCTGCCGTGTTAAACTGGTGGTGAATGTTGTCGCTGATGCGACCTATTAGGCGTGCAGTGAGCGGCTCATCCGTATTAAACTCTCGTTTCTTCTTTGCGCCCGCTGTCTGCGGTGCTTTAACTATGGACGGGGAGCGAGAACCACGATACCCACAGGTTATAAGAGAATAGAGTAATAAGTGCCATATATGGTTCTGCAAATACGTTTCATCTGACGTTCGAGCATTCGAACTGACGTTTAAGCATTAGCGCCTTGGCGTACCACCTCTTAACCTTCCCTTCTAAATGCGACACTATTCGTTCACCTTAATAAATATTTATTTTATTTTTTTCATATATGAAGGTGCAACATTTTCAGAAGGAGGCTCAGAAGTAAAAACTGTGGGAGGGCCTCCTATCAGAATTGGACAAAAGAAAAAGTAAACAGTAAGCACAGGGAATAATTGAATACACGTTCACAAATATCATAGAAAAAGAAACCTCAATATTTGCAACACGAAAACCAATTGATAGACGACTTAATACGATGAAAGCAGGTATGTTCAAAAACAGCATAGAAACACACGGCAACACATCAATAAAGGCAATGCAAGAACGGAGTGGTGTACTAATAAAGTGTTGAGAGCAGATATGTTTTCAAGGATGGTCGAAACTGGTTTAATGATAACATCTTTAATTCATGGTTGAGAGCGTTCCAAATGGAAATTGCGCTGGAACAGGCAGTTTGTTTGGCGTAATTCGTAGAAACTTCAGGCAGCAGAAAATTATTTGACAGGGCAAACCTGGTCTTGTTCTTATTAATAAATTGAGAAATTGGGAAGGCATCAGCAGAAACTAGGTGCTTGATGACTTTATGCAGCAAGACAATCACACTGGCTTTGTATGTGCAAACAACAGGCAGTACACTCAATTCTAGAAATAGGGGCTTGGATGATGAACGAGGGGATGTGAAGGTGATAATTGTTAGCGCACGCTTCTGAATACTTACTAAACGAGATATGTGAGTGTAATAAGTATTTCCCCAAGTGGTAATACAATATTTGATAAGTGTATGGATGAAAGCGTGATAAAGTGAGAGAAGTGTATTAATGCTGAAGTTAGAACGCGTTCTAATCAATGCCCTTATGCCGAAGCCAATTCTTTAAACTACCGAATCGACGCGGGTATCCAATTTTAGATTGGAGTCTACAATGACCCCTAGGAATTTCGCAGAAGTTATTTGTTTAATTTCAACGTTACTGATCCGTATATGTAATGTGCATGTCATTAGTTTATGAGGAGAGGGAAAAACTACGAACTGAGACTTTACAGGGTTTATACTTATATAATTCTTAAGACACCAGTCTTCAAGCTTCTGAATAGTGTAGCATAATTTATCTAAAAGCTCAGTGGTGTTAGAGGCAGAAGCTACAATCGTCGTATCGTCGGCGTACAGAAAACACTTGGAACCATATAAGTAACTCGGTAGATCATTAATAAAAATCAAAAATAAGAGCTGGCCGAGAATCGATCGCTGCGGTACACCTTTGGTGATGAGCCTATGTCGGGACAAGGCGCCATCGATATAGACATTTTGATATGTATTTGAAAGGTAATCTTTAAGAAAGGGAATCTTTAAGAACTTTCTAACTTAGAAAACAAAACTTTATGATTAATATTGTCAAAGCCTTTTTTAAAATCATTGAGCACTGGGCCGACTACTAATCCCCTGTCCAAATTTGTTCGGATCCAGTCAATAAAGCTAATGACAGCGTGTTCTGTTGAAAGACCCGCGCGGAACCCAAACTGTGAAGAGGAAGTATGTTACATTTTGCAAAGTAGCTAGAGATACGAATTTCGATTAGCTTTTCTACAATTTTGCTGAAAAACGGAATATAAATTGGCCTGTAATTTTCTACCAATGTCGGATCGCCCTTCTTTAGTAGAGGAATTACTTTAGCAATCATCAGTTGCTTAGGGAAAATTCCTGTGTTAAAGATGAAGTTAACTATATAGCAGATAGCTTCAGCCGTAACGTGTTTGACTGATTTGATATGTATTGAATGTATGTTGTCTAGGCCAGCTCCTGTATTCTTTAGCTGTTTAATGACCTTAGTACTTCATCAGTTGTACAAGGGCGTAAGAAGCAAGATTGGGGTTGCCTTTCCAGTTGTGCCACTCGAGGACTTCAGTTCATTTCTGAAGACGAAAAAAAGTTACAAAATGCGTTACTTATCTGTTCGGGATTTTTATATATTCTGTTTTCCATAGCGATAGCCTTGACGGCAGCTGTCGTATATCACGATTTAGGAAATCATTAATGATATTCCATTTCTGTTTAACGTTTGAGCAAGCGCCGATTTTCGATTTGATTTGCTTAATTTATTTCGATAAAACTACATTCACCTTTGGTCCACTTAATTCGCTCAACATTGAGTATTATATATACTCAGCTGCCCCATAAGATCTCCTAGGACCACCGTCAAGTGAAGCCCGGGAGAAACTTCTGTTGAGTGCAAGCCATGGACGCCCAGCTGAGGGCCATTAAACGTGCCAAGGAGGTGGCGAACAGGCATAGCCTGCATATGATAACTAGAACTTTATAGCCTGCAGCTAAAACCGGTTTTGATACACAGCCACAGCAGTCGCATTTTGATGGGCGCGAAAAAAAAAAAAGAATATCCCTGTACATATATTCAGGTGAACGTTATAAATACCCGGGTGGTTAGTGAGTGAAACAACTTTATTGTGTCCACAACAGACGCGAGCGAACTCAACGTCACCTGGCTAGGCCCACTAGGGGACCATCAGATCAAGCCTGACTGGTGAAGGCCCACTCGCGGGTGCTGGATTTTAGAGCTCCGGTCTTTAGCCTTAATGAGCTTCATCAATCAAGAGGTAATCAGAGCGGAGAACGAAGAATTTAAAGTCGCCCTAAGCAACAAGTTCTAGGCCTTAGGCGAAAACAGTGACCATTTAGAAGAAATAAACAAAACCATGACGAAACAGTCCTTGAAACAGCGATAGAAGTCGGGGGTAAAACCACAAAGGAAGCAACAAGTAAGTTGTCCCAATCTACCAAGGACTTAATAAAAAAACGCCAACAAATGAAAGTAACTTTGTCAAAACATAAGACAGAATTCGCAAAACTATCAAAATTGATCAGTAAAGTCAGGCAAAGAGATGTAAGAAACTTTAACATGAGAGAAATAGGGAAAGCAGTAGAAAAAGGCACCAGAACTAAATCGGTCAAAAAGAAACTGCACTTAGGACAAAACAAAAATGCATGCGCTAAAAGATAAACAAGGTAACGTTATCAACAGTTTCACCGAAATAGTAAAGGTAGCAGAAGATTTCTACTCGGAACTGTACAGCTCTCAGACAGACCATACAACCTTAATAGAAATAGAACCAGAGGAGGACACCGAAATTCCATGTATAACCGCTGACGAAGTCAAAAAAGCTGCCAAAGGCATGTCCCGCGGTAAAGCAGCTGGTGACGATGGTATAACAGCCGACTTGATCAAAGACGGAGGAGATATTGTACTTGAAAAACTTGCATCGCTCTTCACGAAATGTATCAAGACATGTAGCGTACCGCGCAGCTGGAAAAATGCTAATATAATCCTTATCCACAACAAAGGTGACATAAAGGACAAAGATTTACAGACCAATCAGCCTACTCCCTGTAATATACAAGCTATTTACAAAGGTAATTTCTACGAGGATAAGACAAACACTCGACTTTAACCAACCGAGAGAACAAGCTGGTTTTAGGAAAGGTTACTCGACAATGGACCACAGCCACGCTATCAAACTAGTAATTGAGAAGTACGCGGAATATAACAAACCTCTTTATATGGCGTTTATCGACTACGAGAAAGCATTTGACTCCATAGAAATACAAGCAGTTCTAGAAGCTCTACGTCGACAAGGGGACCTGGCGTATACGTGAAAACCATAAACAACATATACAAAGATTGCACAGCCACACTACTCCTGCATGAGAGAAGCAGAGAAATCCCCATCGGGAGAGGTGTGAGACAGGGAGATACAATATCCCCGATGCTATTCACTGCATGTTTAGAGGAAATCTTTAAACGTCTAGACTGGGAAGAAAAGGGAATTCGAATAGACGGAGAATATCTAAGCCATTTAAGATTTGCAGACGACATTGTGCTCTTTAGCAATGATGGACACGAACTACAACACATTTTTGATGACCTAAACAGGGAAAGTATTAAAATTGGATTAAAAATGAATAGGCAAACGTCCAAAGTTATGCTCAGTAACCTAGCTAAGGAACAGGACTTTAAAATCAACAATGAACCCTTACAATGTGTAAACGAATATGTATACCTGCGACAGTTAATAACAGGAACTCCTACCCATGAAAAACAAACTAGAAGAGAAGCTCAGGGGAAGATGGATGCTTGAATCGATGAACAAATCGCAAGATACGATTTAGAACAGGGAACGTCGCAGGAGCCAACGTTTCGACAAGCGGACTTGTCTTCGTCAGGGCGGCAACTGCCTTCTCCAGCGTTCGTTTATGTATGCCTTTGCATACTCTCCCCCGTCCTAGGAAAGAGAGGAGAAGAGGCCAACTCAAATATTGAGCTTGATGGCGCAGACGTCACCGGCCAGTTTAGGGGACCACCACCCACGCAGAAATCTGTACAGAAAGTCGCCTCCCTTTGCTGCTCTCTTCTACCTTTCACTGCCCTTCTCCTATCTTTCCGAGGACGGGGGAGAGTGTGGAAAGGCGTACATAAACGAACGCTGGAGAAGGCGGTTGCCGCCCTAACGAAGACAAGTCCGCTTGTCGAAACGTTGGCTCCTGCGACATTCCCTGTTCTAAATCGTATTTTGCGATTTACCCAAGAATAATATTCTCCGTAGAATAAGGATGGGCTGGAGCACATTCGGAAGGCATTACGAAATCACGACTGGAAACTTACCGCTCTCATTAAAGCGAAAAGTTTTCAATCACTGCATTCTGCCAGTACTAACGTGCGGTGCAGAAACGTGGAGGATAACGAAAAAGCTAGAGATGAAACTTAGGAGCACGCAACGTTCCACGGAAAGAAAAATGATAGGGGTAACGCTAAGAGATAAAAAAACGAGCGAGATGGATCAGAGAACAGACAGGAGTAGCCGATATTATTACATCAATTAAGAGAAAGAAGTGGACCTGAGCCGGACATGTCATGAGGAGGAAAGATAACAGATGGACAGTAAGAGCGACGGAATGGATACCAAGAGAGGGAAAACGCAACAGAGGTGGGGAAAAGGTTAGATGGAGCGATGAAATTAAAATGTTTGTGGGCGTAAAGTGGAACCAGCTCGCTCAGGATAGGGTGGATTGGAAATCGTTGGGAGAGGCCTTCGTCCTGCAGTGGAGCTAATCATACTGATGATGATTTCGTGTTGGATGACCCGGGTGGTGAAAATTCTTTCGTTGTCCTCCACCACAGCGTGCCTTGTAATTATACCGTATTGCGCTAACAGTTCCTAACAACCTCAGTACTTGTGTCGTAGTGCGCTAACAACCCGAGTACTAACCATCGCTACTGAAAACAAACTTGACAGGGTAGAAGCATAACATGCAAAAAAAAAAAAAGAAATACATGATATATTTCCACGGTGTTCCCTGCCTGGTTGGGTTGCTTGTTTATGAGAGACCTCACCGCTCCTCCGTGCCTCTCCTCTTCAGCCCCCCTTTCCCCACCCCGACCACGCGTGAACGCCCATATGCTGTTCTGCGTGTCTGTCGACATTGCTGCTGGAAGCACAAACCGAGGCGGTTTCGAAACATCGCGTGCAATCAAGTTATTCTCGTCACTAGTTATAAAAAAAAGAAAAAAAAAGACCGTTAGGATATGCCCGCAGGCTCAGAAGGAGCCTGAGCCTGTGGGCATCGCCTGCGCAACGTAATTGAAGTGTGTGTTAGAGATCTTGCTACCATTTTAAGGCGTAATATTCATACGTACAAGAAGGTGTCTTATACAAAACTTATGCTACACTTAAACCTCGTTGTGGTACTGCGTTGTCTGATGAGTGGCCAACAGACACTGGCATTTCAAGAGGCGCGACGCGGTTTCCTGGACCTCTTACTCCTGCTTTAGCTAAAGCAGTGTGATGACATATCCTTATAGCGTGGGGAATAATTTTGGTCTGAAATTCTCTAACCAACTCCCATAGCCAGGCTATATCTCGTAATAAAGAGTAATCGCAGTTGAGCCGAAATATGCGGGAGTGGAAACTCAAGGTGAACAGCGCGTGCACGGAAGCAATGGGGCGATGTTTCCGTAGAAGGTCTTTCTTGCCGTTGGCCTGCTCTGTTGGTTGGAGGACAGCTACCTGATAGGGAAATTACGCCGTCGTTGAGAAGGAATTAACTATTGATTAATGAGAAGGAATTACACAATTAACAATTATCCATGCTACTACGCCGCCGTTCTTCCGGAGGTAACTTCGCCTTGTTCATACGAAGTCCACCGGTATATGGCCGTCATCCCTGTGGAATGTGCTTGCCTTCGCTCAGAACGAATGTCCAAGGGACAATGATCGTCCGTTGAGGCATATGGCACTGACGATGGGAGATATTTGTTGGAGGACACCACGTAAGCGTCTTCCGGCTCATCACCGCCATGAAAAGGGAGCAAGCCTGAAAAGTCGGAGACGCCATCCAGGGTCACAGCAACTCGGAACCGGAGGCAGGCTGGGTGAGGGGGGGTCGTCCCCCTAATAATTTTCCAGAAGGGGCAGGGGCCCCCCGACACATGCCGACCGTTTAAGCTGAAATCAATTTTTGACATTTTTAAAGCTGGTGGTTGTGTGGTCCAGTGCTTTGGAACGCACAACAACGTGGGTTGCACGTCCTGCGCACGTTTTCGGTGCTTCCGAAATTTCCACCACTTTGAAGTACATATATACCAATGTGAAATAAGCGAGGATACAAATATGTAAAATTTAATACGGCTAAAATGCACTAATGTTAATTAAAATTAATAATATATAATCCAAAGCATTTGTTAGCGAACTTCGGCGAGTTTGAGCGTATCTATCTATCTATCTATCTATCTATCTATCTATCTATCTATCTATCTATCTATCTATCTATCTATCTATCTATCTATCTATCTATCTAGCCGCCTACGATTTTGTGCTCTCCTGGCCGTTTCGCTAATGGGATGCAAGCGAAAATTGGTATGGCACAACATGACTGCCCGACGAACATAAGTGGCAGGTCATAACATGAAAATCATGACGTGCGTGTCATGAGCGGCATGATTTACATGTCACAGTCTTGGTGCTCTCCTGGTCGTCTCGTTACTGGGATGTATACAAAAATTGGTATGCCACAATATGACTGCATGGCGAACATAAATGACAGGTCATAACATGAAAATCATGACATATATGTCATGAATGACATGATTTACATGCCACGCGTTACGTTAATGGGACGTATACGCAAATTGGCATGTCACAACATGACTGCATCACAAACATAAATGACAGGTCATAACACGAAAATCATGACATGCATGTCATGAGGGGCATGATTTACATGCGACGGTCTTGGTGCTCTCCTGGCCGTTTCGCTAATGGGATGCAAGCGAAAATTGGTATGGCACAACATGACTGCCTGACGAACATAAATGGCAGGTCATAACATGAAAATCATGACGTGCGTGTCATGAGCGGCATGATTTACATGTCACAGTCTTGGTGCTCTCCTGGTCGTCTCGTTACTGGGATGTATGCAAAAATTGGTATGCCACAATATGACTGCATGGCGAACATAAATGACAGGTCATAACATGAAAATCATGACATATATGTCATGAATGACATGATTTACGTGCCACGCGTTTGGTTAATGGGACGTATACGCAAATTGGCATGTCACAACATGACTGCATCACAAACATAAATGACAGGTCATAACACGAAAATCATGACATGCATGTCATGAGGGGTATGATTTACATGCGACCGTCTTGGTGCTCTCCTGGCCGTTTCGTTAATGGGATGTATACGAAAATTGGTATGCCACGGCACGACTGCATGGCGAACGTGACTGACAGATCACAGCATGGAAATCATGACATATATGTCATAGCCGACATGATTTACATGCGACGCGTTTCGTTAACGGGATGTTTACGAAAATTGGCATGCCACAAGATGACTGCATCATGAACGTAAATGACAGGTCATAACATGAAAATCATTACATGCATGTCATGAGCGACATGATTTACATGCCACGGTCTTGGTGCTGTCTTGGCCGTTTCGTTAGTGGGATGTGTAGGAAAATTGATATGCAACAATATGACTGCATGACGAACATAAATTACAGGTCATAACATGAAAAGCATAACATGCATGTCATGGGCAGCGTGATTTACATGCCAGGCGTTTCGTTAATGTTATCTATACCAAAATTGCTATGGCACGACACGACAGCATGACGAACGTAAGTGAGAGGTCATAACATTAGAATCATGACAGGCGTGTCATGACCGGCATGATTTACATGCCATGGTCCTGGCGCTATACTGCCGTTTCGTTAATGGGATGTATGGGCTTTGTCTACTGACCAGAGGGCGCTACGTAGCTCTTGTCGGACGGCTCAGTCGTGCACGGTGGAAACCTCGCGACAGCGACGCGCGCGTTTCTTCGCTGCTTTCCGGGCGTGCTGCGAACCACACGACCGCTCGCGGCGTCGCCCTTTGGAACAGTTTGCCGCAGGTTTGGAGCGCCCGTCTCAAAGGAAATAAAAAACCAAAGAAGGTGGGACGGGCGGTCGCTGCTGCTGTAGAGTTGGAGACGCGCATCGCGTTCGCGTATTTCCCTGTCACAGTCTGCCCAATTTTTTTCTTCTTCTCTCCGCCGGGCAGTGCATTCTGGCGCTGATGTCGCACATGGAAAACTCGACTGCACGGAGCCTATACGAAAATTGGTTTGGCACAACATGACTTCATGACAATCATAAATGACAGGTCATAACATGAAAATCGTGACATGCATGTCATTAGCGGCATGATCTACATGCCACTCGTATCCTTAAAGGTATGTATACCAAAATTGCTATGGCACAACACGACTGCATGACGAACGTAAATGACAAGTCATAACGTTAGAATAATGACATGCGTGTATGAGCGGCATGGTTTACATGCCACAGTCTTGGTTCTCTTGTGGCCGTTTCGTTAACTTCATGTGTACCGAACTCGGTATAGCGAGACAGCAATGCAAATTCATTTTACGTTCCTTATGCGTGCTTCGCATTTCCTTGATTCCCACTGCACGTGGGATCTGCCAATTTTTTTAAGCTTAAATCCTTTATATAAGGAGATATTTATTAAGCTTTAACCGTCGTAGAAACACACTACAATTGTCTGACGCCATGGAAATGAGTGAGTGAAATTGATCAACTGATTGCTTGGACGTTGCTCAGTGTTGGCTTATCGCTGCTACTCGCCACCTCGGCGGCCTGCTAAAATGGGACCATGTTCCACGGCTGGTGAATGTTGTCGTTACTGCGACCTATTTGGCGTCAGTGAATGGCTCGTCCGCATTAAACTGCGGTTTCGTCTTCTTTGCGGCCGCTGCCTACGGTTCTTTAATTATGGACGGGATGCAGCAAGCCCAGTATACCCACAGGTTATATGAGAAGACAGTTGTAAGTGCCATAGTTCTGCGAATACGTTTCACGTGACAATCGAGCATTCGAACTGACATTGGAGGTTTAGCGCGTAGGCGTACCATCTCTTGACTTTCCCTTCTGAATGTGACACGTTTCGTTCACTTTAATTGAATTTTTATTCGCTTAATTCAATCGACAAAACTAAAGTCACCTTTGTTCCACTTAATTCGCTCAACATTGAGCAATATAAACTCTGCCCCTCCAAGCCTGCTAGGGCCACAGTCAAGTGAAACCTGGAAGGAGTATCTGCTGAGTGGAGGCCATGGACGCTTTTAAATGCGCCAAGTAGTTTGCGGGCAGGCATGGTCTTACCATAGTGAACAAAAACTGTAGCCTACGGAGCATTCCGAGCCACAACAGCCAAATTTGGGTGGGGCCGAAAAAAACAAAAACTAAACTCAAAGATTCTTGTACATAGATTTAGGTGCATGTTACAAATACCCGGGTGGTGATTGAGCGAAAAAACTTTATTGTATCCACAACAGACGCGAGAGCAGTCAACGTCACTTGGCTAGGTCCACTAGGGGACCATCAGATCAAACATGACTGGTGAAGGCCCACTCGCGGGTGCGGGATTTGAGAGCTCCGTTCCTTAGCCTTACTGAGCTGCATCATTTCATGTTGGATGACCCGGGTGGGGAAAATTCTTTCGTTGTCCTCCATCACAGCGTGCCTTGTAATTATATCGTAGTGCGCTTACGGTTCCTAACAACCTCAGTACTTGTATCGTAGTGCGCTAACAACCCCAGTACTAACCATCGCTGCAGAAAACAAACTTGACAGGGTATAAGCATAACATGCAAAAAAAAAGAAAATACACGATACATTTCGACAGTGCTGCCTGCCTGGTCAGGTTGGTTGTTGATAAACGACTCCAACGCTCGTCCGTGCCTCTCCTCTTCAGCCCTCTTCCCCCACCCCGACGTCGCAAGAACGCCGAATGCTGCTCTACCTGACTGTCGACGTTGCTGCTTGAAGCACAAACCGGGTTGGTTTCGAAACATCGCGTGGATTCAATTTGTTCTAGTCACTAGTGAGAAAAAAAGAAAAAAAAAGACCGTTAGGATATGCCCGCAGGCTCAGAAGGAGCCTGAGCCTGTGGGCATGGCCTGCACACCGTAAATGAACTGTGTGTTAGAGATCTTGCGTTTTAAGGCGTAATCTTCATACGTACAAGAGTGTCTTATACAAAACTTATGCTACACTTAAACCTCGTTGTGGTACTGCGTCGTCTGATGAGTGGCCAACAGACACTGGTATTTCAAGAGGTGCGACCCTTACAAAAATGCCTGTTGACATTGAGTAGACCACCTATGAAGTTTCTATTGACTGTACTGACAGTCTACAGACATTTACATTGTAGTAACACTTGTTCGTAGAACGTCTAAAGACCTACTACTTCTGCATAAAGAATTTTTTAGCTAGAACGTCTAAGGACTTCTATCTTACTTCTGTATAAAGAATATTCTAACTACATTGTCTAAAGGCTTCCTACTTACTTTTGTATAAAGAATTTTTTAGTCATCACATATCAATACTTCCCTCTTAATTCTGTATAAAGAACGTTTTAAATACATCGTCAAATGGCTTCGTTCTTACTTCTATATAAAGACTATTTTAAGTGCACCGTCAAATTGCTTCAGTCTTATTATTGTATAAATAATTTAAGCGCACCATCAAATTACTTCCTTCGGAATTTCGCATAAAGAACTTTCTTTATCTAAAAGTGAGAAGTCGTAGAACGTTTAACCCGTACACTGAGCGATTCTTTGATATTTCCCGCAGGACATGTTGATGATTGCAGCTGCACTTGCCTGAACACAAAGTATATGTCGCCTACAAGTGCACCAGAGCTAACTTGTTCGCCACGCGTAGTGTAAGCTGCTTTTGCACTTAAAAATAACATGAGAGATGGTAATCAATTTTCCATTTGTCAAGATAACTAGTATAATTGAGACAGCCCGCAAGCACTGTTCTAGTGGGCACTTCTAACGTCTTTCCAGACTTTCACCTTCACGTATACTCTCTTTTTTCTGCAGTTCAAACTAACAGATGACACACTTCTTTGATACGGCCGCCTTGCACAAAGATTCAAAGACCAGCACTCACACCAAAAGGGTCCGAGCTGACCCCGAAACGTTCGGTTTTTTGCGTTTCAGGTAAAAAAAAAAGAAACGAAGCAGGGGCCTACGCTGGTGTCATCTCGTTTCAACACTAACATTATTTTGCTTAACCAGACAGATTTGTGGCAGCTGTTAACGTTTAATATGTGCTTTGCTCGCTGGCAAAAAAATGAAAAACAACGTAAAACAGCAACAACAGCTCATCTTGCTACCAGCACGGAGCAGTGAATTGCTATCGCACATAAGCTGGCACAATCTCATAATGAGTTAATTGCGCGGCTTTCATATTTCTCTAATTCCCGCAGATTCCCTTTTCATAACCATCTGCCACATAAAAGCCCTTGTGGATATTATGTTTAAAGCTTTGTGCAGGCTCATTTTTTTCCGAGCGTTTGCTTTGTGGCTCGCACGCTCATAAAATACACGGCTAGCTGCTTTCCTTGTGTGTGCGCGTAAATATGAACACATGCGTGTAGCCGTCAAGCGTGGCAAGTGCACTTGTTTCGAAGATGCCAAATAATTTTGCCTTCTCAAAGTTTGACCAGGCGGAATTATAGTGATAGCAGCAGCAGCAGAATACTGCATGTGAAGCAAGAAAAGAAAAAAAAACGCGCATCGAAGACTTCGCGGATGTCAGTTTTACTCCGCAATGGTAAAACCGAGGTCCTTCAAAACGACCTTCCCAACCATGCCGAAAGGCACGCCACGCTGTCACGTGCCGCATGAACAAAATTCCTGAACCAGTACTACTAGTTTGCAAGTCCGGCAGTCCCCCCCCCCCCCCCCCCCTTCCCCCGATGCGGTTCCTCGAATATCCATTGTGCCAAAGCTCTCCGTCCGCTGTTGGCGCACAGCGAGGAAAGGGGCGTTGAGAGAGGGAGAACGGCGTGCACGTGCTGTGTCACCGGTCTGGCAGTTTTGCTTGGACATGCCGTGTGTTGGGGATGCCAGCCCAAGCCGTTGAGTTGTTCGGCATGTGTGAGCTCCTGGATATATTCTTCGACGTGTGTGAGTGCCTGGATATGAGTGGCCCAAAACTATGTGGTGTTGCCGAAGGGCGAAGCTATTAGGATGTGCTTTAGGCAAGAAAACGGACACCCGGTACAAGCCCTCCATTGTTTTAAGCCAAGATCGCTGCAACCTGCATACAGCAAAGACAAGGCAAAGTAATAACTACTTCTGCGTATCGTTGGACTTTTGTTATATCTTCTGACCAGTCATGAACTATTTCCAGTCGTCTTGTATGTTCTGTCAGTGTGATGCGCTGGAATATTTTCTTTTGCTCACACATTTCTATTTGTTGTCGATCGAAGGCTTTTGTGGTAAGTTTTCCTGCATAATTATTCGTATAATTCTCTTCGTTGATATAATACCTTCAGCCTAGCAGTGTGCATGCGTGTACCTCGGAATGCTGATTTATATGTGCGAAGCCTATCTGACAGCACATATTGCTTATGATACAATGCCACGTGTCTGCGGTTGGTAGTAAATTACTACTGGAATGAATTTTCAAGTTAAATGACACTGTCTTTTTTATTTCCTTTTTATCAACTATTGAACTTTCTTATAGTTGAAATACTCGTGAACAAAGAATATTTCTATGGGAATGTGTTTGTGAGGCTAAAGCAGATCTGCTTATTTTAATCATCTATTTATCTAGCCGCCTTGTGCTAAGTAGAGGCTGCTTTACGTTGCCTATTTTAATGTTTACTACCTGATGCGCTTGTCTATTGTTCTTACTGCTGTGTACCAATCAAGGATAATAAATTATTCATTTTGCTACTTCTTCGTATCGTATTTTGCTTACGCTTGGTTGTACAACTCGTTCACACATATCGACAGAAGCTGCCACGGGGTAACATATGTCGGTATAGACCATTCTGAGAATGTGAACAGTGTGTGCATGAACATGCCTCACTAGATATATTAAGCAATTGTTAAAAGGGTAAACTGAGACAAATGTTTGTAGATGATCCGCAGAAGGTCTACAAACATTTTGGCAGTATGTTCCTAGGGCGTCAAAAGACAAATGTTCATAGGGCACTTGCAGAAAGTAAACAGATAGCCTATTAACACGCGTCTAGGTACTGTTGGTGGCCAATTGTTTCCAGAACGCCAACAAGCAGTCAGTAAAGAAGTACACAGACCTTTGCTAGACATTCTGTTTGTTGTTCTAGTAACAATTGTCTGTAGACAGCGAAGTTAATGTTTCTAGAAATTTTTGTAAGGGCCGTTTCTAGACACCCTGTAGGTTGTTGGTAGGTTCTAGTAACAATTGTCTTTAGATGTGTTTCTAGGGTGTCGAAAGAAAAAGGATTATAGGACGTTAATATGGAGCCAGCAGACACCCTAGAAACAGGTGTCTGTTGAAAGTTGGTGG
>JABSTT010005204.1:0-19148 GCA_013339685.2 Hyalomma asiaticum
GCGAAGAAACACATGCACAAGGGGGGGTGCAGGGACAGGCGCAAACTCACACTGTTTTATTCATGGGCAGAGCCACTGAACACATAGGAAAAGTAACACCAAGACACGTGTGCACGCGCCAAGAAAGAACACCAGAATTACACATGCGCAGCCAGAAAGCCCCTCCCCTCTCTCCAGCATACAGGCTGATTGAAGCATCACTAACACAATCGGCCCCCTTCTGCGATATAAGAAACGCTTTAAGGACCAACCATGCGTTCAATTAGCACTTCTACCGATAATCTTACTCTCATTCAATCGGGGATCAGACAGGCGGGTATTACAATACTGAGCTAAATTAGTTTTTTCTTTCCTCTTTACATCTCGCAGATGCTCCCTCGCTTTAATGTAGCGTCCCGTTTGGCCTATGTAGATGTTTCCGCAGCTAAGTGGAACTTCGTATATCACTCCGACTGCGCATTTGCGGGGGGCCTCTCATGCTTTTTGTCGCAGGGTGCTGCTTTTTTCCCAGTAATGCGGGAGAAAAGAACAGACAGCTTCCTTCGGGCCGGAAAAACAATCGGAACCTCATACTGCCCTGCGAACTTCTTGAGGGACTGCGACACTCGGTGTACATAAGGGAGAATCTCGGGCCGCGTCAAACGATGCGCGCTGTCGGCTGCTGCAGCCTTCCTTGCGCCCTTAAGCTTTTGCAACAGGGTCTCAGCAACTGAACACATGATAGAGCGAAGGTGCCCAGCCTCTGGAAGTCTGCCAATCTGCGCAGATAAGCTCTCATGCATCTTGTGATCACCCGACTTTTTGAGAAAAGAAGCAAGGCACATCGTCGCAATTGCACGTTTCACCACTTTTGACTGGGCGGATTCGAACGGAAGCAAACCTTTCTTTTCACTTGGCTGATACTGCCAGCATACATGTCCCGCAGCGAGCGTGAAATTAATATCTAAAAAAATTGGCAGATCCCACCTGCAGGGGCAATCAAGGAAATGCGAAGCACGCATCAGGAACGTAAAATGGATTAGGCGAGCGTGAAATTAATATATAAAAAAATGGGCAGATCCCACCTGCAGTGGGAATCAAGGAAATGCGAAGCACGCATCAGGAACGTAAAATGGATTTGCATTGTTGTCTCGCTATACGGAGTTTGGTACATATGAAGTTAACGAAACGGCCGCAAGGGCACCATGACTGTGGCATGTAAACCATGCCGCTCGTACACGCATGTCACGATTATAATGTCATGACCTGTCATTTAGTCGTGTTGTGCCATAGCAATTTTGGTATACATCCCATTAAGAAACGAGTGGCATGTAGACCATGCCGCTCATGGCATGCATGTCACGATTTTCATGTTATGACCTGTCATTTATGATGGGCATGCAGTCATGTTGTGCCAAACCAATTTTCGTATACATCCCATTAACGAAACACCCAGGAGAGCACCAAGACCATGGCATGTAAACATATCGCTCATGACATGCATGTCACGATTTTCATGTTATGACGTGTCATTTATGTTCGTCATGTAGTCATGTTGCAGCATAGCAACTTTCATTACATGCCCTTAACGAAACGGCCAGGAGAGCACCAAGACCGTCGCATGTAAATCATGTCGCTCATGACATGCATGTCACGATTTTCATGTTATGACCTGTCATTTATGATAGTCATGCAATCGTGTTGTGCCATAGCAATTTTGGTATATATCCAATCAACGAAACGGCCGCAAGAGCACCAAGACTGTGGCATGTAAACCATGCTGCGCATGACACGCGTGTCATGATTCTAACGTTATGACCTGTCATTTACGTTCTTCATGCTGTCGTGTTGTGCCATAGCAATTTTGGTATGCATCGCATTAACGAAACGCGTGGCATGTAAATCATGCCGCCCATGACATGCATGTCATGCTTTTCATGTTATGACCTCTCATTTATGTTTGTCATGCAGTCATGTTGTGGCATGCCAATTTCCGTATACGTCCTATTAGCGAAACGGCCAGGAGAGCACCGAGACCGCGGCATGTAAATCATGCCGCTCATGACATGCATGTCATGATTTTCATGTTATGACCTGTCATTTATGTTCGTCCGACAGTCATGTTGTGCCATACCAACTTTCGCATACATCCAATTAGCGAAACAGCCAGGAGAGCACCAAGACCGCGGCATGTAAATCATACCACTCATGACATACATGTCATGATTTTCATGTTATGACCTGTCATTTATGTTCGTCATGCACTCATGTTCTGGCGTACCAATTTTCGCATACATCCCATTAGCGAACCGGCCAGGAGAGCACCAAGACCGTGGCATGTAAATCATACCACTCGTGGCATGCATATCATGATTTTCATGTTATGACCTGCCATTTATGTTCGTCAGGCAGTGATGTTGTGCCATACCAATTTTCGCATACATCCCATTAGCGAACGCCCAGGAGAGCACCAAGACCATGGCATGTAAATCATTCCGCTCATGACATACATGTCACGATTTTTATGTTATGACCTGTCATTATGTTCGTAATGTAGTCATGTTGTGGCATACCAATATTCGTAAACATCCCATAAGCGAAACGGCCAGGAGAGCACAAAATCGTAGGCGGCTAGACAGACAGACAGACAGACATACAGACAGATAGATAGATAGATAGATAGATAGATAGATAGATAGATAGATAGATAGATAGATACGCTCAATGTCGCCAGAGTTCGCTAAGAAATGCTTCGCATTCAAAGCTGCAGATGATTGTCAGCAGACGTCTCATGCGGAAAGGATAATCCTCTACCATGCTCATTAGAAACATTTAATATGTCATCTTCAATGTCATCTTAAATGTCATCTTAAATGTGACGCACGGAAGCTCGTGCGTCAAGTTAGTGTTGATGAACTAACAGCGAACAGATAATGAACTTTACTGAGATCCCGAGCAGCGACGTTTCGTCTTACACGGGAAACGCCGCCGTGGGTCGATCGCTCCCACATTGCGACGTGAAGGCCGTGCCTGGTCGCCGCATTGTGGACCCTCTGGACTGCCCATAGCTGAGCAACCAGGTGGGCATCCTTCAGCGCCTCCTCCCACTCGTTTTCCTTGGTGAGACAGTCGTTGTTTTGTAGCGAAGCACACTGGAGCATATGTTCTAATGTGCCGAAGGGATCGCCGCGATACGGATAATCAGGCTCCAATCTGATAGGCCGCTTAAAAAACACAAAATTTTAAGATAAATAACTGACGCGCCAAGTCAACGACATATACACGAGTTATTATTCGGGCTGCCATTCAATCGACACGGCAATTTACTTACTGCTGACGAAAATTATATTTCATTTTAATCTTTACAAATGTGCTGCTACGCTGCTTCCTCACCACAAACAATGAATAGGTTTCCTTATTCCAGCTGCAAAACAAAACACTCGTTCATCAAACCACGGCACTGAGATTTCTTAATTTTTTGGAGGCGCCTTGAGCGTCATCAGGAAAAGTAGTTATTTTTCTTTTGCGCGTGAGCACTGTTTAAAAACAACCTAAAGGTGTCAATCGGCCATTGCCTTTCTGTGCGGATTGTTGCGGCTCGAAAACGAAGTGCTTAATTACCAGAAGCTATCATTCACGTTTTCTGGCGGCGCTATCAACGTCATCGCAGAAAAAAACGTTGCCGGTCGGTGTATGTATTATTCTAAACGCAGCAAACCAAAGGTTAAACTCCGATCATATGACAGAGTACTGGAGGAGGGCAAGTTTACACTTGCATTTTACATGCCACGCATAGATTAGTGGGTATGAAATGAATTCCAGCGTCATCGTTCAGTGCACGTCAAGACGGTTATGATCTTATTCACGCTTAAATATCAACTCGTTCTAGGGGCACGTTAATGGCAGCTGTTTTGTTCAGAATAATTTGGAGCTCCTTATGCAAGTAGTAGTGGTGGTAGTGGTGGTGTTGTGGCTACAGGCGGTGTTAGCCTGGCAGACCTGGCCGGCAATTGCTCCGCCCGCTCCTTATGGAACGTGTCACAATAACGTAACAGAATCTTCGCTTAGGCTCTACAAATCAGTAAAAGACTCGCTCTCACCAGAATGACTGGAACTAATGATGGTGAAAAGATACACAGCAATTATTCGGATAGGTATTAATTCCAGATTTATCACAAGATACCCCATTTCCTCGTTGAACTAATTTTTTTTCTACAGCAGGCGGGCCTGCCCGATCCGAAACCGCCATCGAGAACAAATGCGGCAATGGAAGCTCGTGCACTAGCAAATGAAGACAGAAGATCTCAATGGAACACACCTAGCCCCGCCACGGTGGTCTAGTGGCTACGGTACTCGGCTGCTGATCCGAGGGTCGCGGGATCGAATCCCGGCTGCGGCGGCTGCATTTCGATGGAGGCGAAATGTTGAGGCCCGTGTGCTGTGCGATGTCAGTGCACGTTAAAGAACCCCAGGTGGTCTAAATTTCCGGAGCCCTCCACTACGGCGTCTCTCATAATCAGAACTGGTTTTGGGACGTTAAACCCCACATAACAACAACAACACACCTAGTTTAATGCACACACGTCTACATGGACTGGACCCGTCTCTTCGAATTCGACCCCCGTCTCGACTATCTCGTTGCGAGACAACAGTGCTTTACCGGCTCTGGTTAGGTGTAGCATGCACACGATCATTTGCTTTCTGGATTCGCATGGATGGTAGAGCTGTTTGGCGCCACTGCGGCAGCTAGGAGACCATTTACCATGTTTTGCGTCACTATCCTCGCTACAGCGCGCATAAGCTCCCGCTAGTGGCTACCCTGGCACCTTTGACAGAAAGCCGTTATCAGAGCAGACAACCTTCGAGTATCGGCCACAAATGTCATCGTACCGGAGGTCGGTCAAGGGCTCGTTGGCTTCCTTGCGTGACAGTGGCGTATTGGAAAAACTAGAATACTCGTGCTCTTCGTGGTTTTCTTGTTGTTTCTTTTTAGGGGCGAAGCTCCTTAAAGCGGCACCCGTTCGTCCCTCGTCGTAGTCGTAGTAGTGCGTAACCAGTCTTACGCTTTGACCTCCAAGGTAGTGCCGGTGGGAGATTTCTCCTGTGCGTTGTTGAACAATAAAAAATTCGCAGCGTGCGCGTTAACTAAAAGCCGAATTCTTCTGTCTCTCATTCCCCATTAGCAGCCATTTCGTGCGTCCCGATGTATGTAGTAGTAGTAGTAGTAGTAGTAGTTAGTAGTAGGTAGCCACCGGCGTGTGCCTGCTGGAGCGCACGCACGCGCCGAGGGCGAGCGCGTGGCACCTGGCGCTCGCCCTCGCCGCGAGCGCCGGGAGCCACGCGCTCCCCGGCAAACTCGACACTGCCCCGGCAAACGCAAGAGACAACGTTGGCGCAGGCAGCGTCTCCTAGCGAGTTTCTTGATTGAGAAATACCGACTGCTCGCGTTGGAGAAGCGTTCACCGGCAAAACCCATATATATATATATATATATATATATATATATATATATATATATATATATATATATATATATATATATATATATATATATACTGGATCTTGCAATGAAGTGCCGGTGGGAGATTTCACTTGTGCATTGTGCATAGTTGAACCGTGAGGATTCGTAGCATGCGCGTTAACTAAATTAATCCGGAACTCGGCACGATCTACGATGCACATCCCGAGCTTCGCCCACTCATCATCATTCACTCCGTGGATATGCTGTAATTTTTTTTAAACCTCCTTGGGAAATGCATGCCGTGACAGCAACAGCGCGAAAGGTGTAAGGAACTGCGCAGGGTAAAACTGAAACCATACCCTCCGAGATCTCGGGCACGAAGCGTGAGATCTCGGATGCCGAGCTGCTGCTCCGGGCAGCACTTTACCAGCTGCCTGGCCCGTACACTATGCGTTCTCTGTGTACGCTAATACCCGAAGTAGTCAAAATTAGCGGAGCCCTCCACTCCGGCGTTCTTCTTCTTTCAGTCCTTTTAGGGGCGAAGCTCCTTATTGCGGCACCCGTTCGTCCCCCGTCGTAGTAGTGTGTAACCAGTCTTAACGCTAGTACCAGATCTTGACCTCCAAGGTGGTGCCGGTGGGAGATTTCTCCTGCGCGTTGATGAACAATAAAAAATTCGCAGCGTGCGCGTTAACTAAAAGCCGAATTCTTCTGTCCCTCATTCCCCATTAGCAGCCATTGGCATGTTCCAGTAGGAAACGTTAGTAGAAGTAGAAGTGTAAGTGTTAGCTAAAGCCGACTTCTTCTGTCTCTCATTCCCATTAGCAGCCATTGTTTACCTCCAAGGTAGTGCCTGGGGAGATTTCTCCTGTGCGTGATTAAACAATAAAAATTTTCAAAACGCCGTTGATTGATGAAATAAACCAACGAAAGACGCCAGATGTTTTCTAAAAGCAAAACGAGACGGCTCGCGCCCTCGCCGCGAGCGCCGGGAGCCACGCGCTCCCCGGCAAACTCGACACTGCCCCGGCAAACGCAAGAGACAACGTTGGCGCAGGCAGCGTCTCCTAGCGAGTTTCTTGATTGAGAAATACCGACTGCTCGCGTTGGAGAAGCGTTCACCGGCAACCCATATATATATATATATATATATATATATATATATTAGGCACTGGATCTTGACTTGCAATGAAGTGCCGGTGGGAGATTTCACTTGTGCATTGTGCATAGTTGAACCGTGAGGATTCGTAGCATGCGCGTTAACTAAATTAATCCGGAACTCGGCACGATCTACGATAAACATCGCGAGCTTCGCCCACTCATCATCATTCACTCCGTGGATATGCTGTAATTTTTTTAAATGCGAAGCATTTCTTAGCGAACTTCGGCGAGTTTGAGCGTATCTATCTATCTATCTATCTATCTATCTATCTATCTATCTATCTATCTATCTATCTATCTATCTATCTATCTATCTATCTATCTATCTATCTATCTAGCCGCCTACGATTTTCTGCTCTCCTGGCCGTTTCGCTAATCGGATCTTTACGAAAATTGGTATGCCACATCATGACTACATGACGAACATAAATGACAGGCCATAACATCAAAATCATGACATGCATGTCATGAGCGACATGATTTACATGCCACGGTCTTGGTGCTCTCCTGGCCATTTCGCTAATCGGATGTTTACGAAAACTGGTATGCCGCATCATGACTACATGACGAACATAAATGACAAGTCATAACATGAAAATCATGACATGCATGTCATGAGCGGCATGATTTACATACCACGGTCTTGGTGCTCTCCTGGCCGTTACGATAATCGGATGTTTACGAATATTGGTATGCCACAACATGACTACATGACGAACACAATGACAGGTCAAAATATGAAAATCATGATATGCATGTCATGAGCGGCATGATTTACATGCCACGGTCTTAAGGCTCTCCTGGCCGTTTCGCTAATGGGGTGTATACAAATATTGGTATGGCACAATATGACTGCACGGCGAACATAAATGACAGGTCATAACACGAAAATCATGACATGCGTGTCATGAGTGACATGATTTACATGCGACGGTCTTTGTGCTCTCCTTGCCGTTTCGTTAGTGGGATGTGTAGGAAAATTGGTATGCAACAATATGACTGCATGACGAACATAAATGACAGGTCATAACATGAAAAGCATAACATGCATGTCATGGGCGGCATGATTTACATGCCAGGCGTGTCGTTAATGGGATGTATACCAATATTGCTATGGCACAACACGACAGCATCACGAACGTAAATGACAGGTCATAACATTAGAATCATGACACGCGTGTCATGACCGGCATGATTTACATACATGCCATGGTCCTGGCGCTATACTGCCGTTTCGTTAATGGGATGGCTCCGTCTACTGACCAGAGGGCGCTACGTAGTTCTCGTCGGACGGCTCAGTCGCGCACGGTCGAAACCGAGGCGACAGCGACGCGCGCGTTTCTTCGCTGCTTTCCGGGCGTACTGCGAACCACACGAACGCTCGCGGCGTTGCCCTTTGGAACAGTTTGTCGCAGGTTTGGAGCGCGCGTCTCAAAGGAAATAAAACGAAAGAAGGTGGGACGGGCGGTCGCTGCTGCTATAGAGTTGGAGACGCGCATCGCTTTCGCGTATTTCCTTGTCACAGTCTGCCCAATTTTGCTTCTTCTCTCCGCCAGGCAGTGCATTCTGGCGCTGATGTCGCACATGGAAAACACGGAGCCTATATGAAAATTGGTTTGGCACAAGAGGACTGCATGACGATCATAAATGACAGGTCATAACATGAAAATCGTGACATGCATGTCATTAGCGGCATGATCTACATGCCACTCGTTTCTTTAAAGGGATGTATACCAATATTGCTATGGCACAACACCACTGCATGACGAACGTAAATGACAAGTCATAACGTGAGAATCATGACATACGTGTATGAGCGGCATGGTTTACATGCCACAGTCATGGTGCTCTTGCGGCCGTTTCGTTAACTTCATATGTACCAAACTCGGTACAGCGAGACAACAATGCAAATCGATTTTACGTTCCTTATGCGTGCTTCGCACTTCCTTGATTCCCACTGCACGTGGGATCTGCCAATTTTTCTTCGTAATTCATTCATTCAGTCCGTCTTTCTCTTGATCTGGTGGCGCGCATTGTCTACTGTTTCCAGGCCTTTTTAGCGAAGTGTGACACCGATGCCATAGGTTCCGCGTAAGCAGCTTCGCTGTAGAAGACAGTTGTGCTGTAGGAAGTGTACAAAGAATTCAGAATGAGCTTCAAAGCCTTAGCTAACCGCATGGTTCTTCGTATGGTAGGGGCCTTGCGCTCTCTAAGCGCTGCTTCTTTTCGATAGTGCACGTGCTTCAGAAGCAGGCGCAACAACACGCCCACAATTTGGCGGTTTGAACTCGGGCTCAGCACATGCTTCTTGCAGTTGCACATTGCGGCGTGACCCGACGGTGCGTTGTCGTTAAGGCGGCCCTATAATAGTTGTAGAACACCGGAAGAAAATCCCCCGATCAGTCGTGGAGGCTCTAGTGAACATGTAGCCGAATATTATCCCACTACATGCCGGAGGAAACTTGAACTGAAATTTCCAAATATATTTCGAAGGCGCGTGAGTCGCAACGACACGGAACACAAAAAAGCATTTATTGCAAGAAGGACACTACTTATATAGCTAAGGCGGTGATAGGTATCAGCCCACTTGGTGATAACAGAAAACAGGCACAAAACTGGCGCATGCTCTTTCGTTGCCCACTGACTTCACTTCGCGTGATTTCACAATCTACCACAGGCGACCACTTTTCTTTAAGCAAAGCAAGGCACGAGACTCACGGACTACGCTATAATTGCAGTTGTCACTGGCCGCTAAACGTGTAAGGTGCCACCAATGACACGGGCTTGCGCCGCGTCCCCGCATTGACTTTAGCCACACAGTTGTCGTCAATGCGGAAGTGCAAATATGTCAAAAGAAACAAAAGAAGAGAAAATGTTACAGGTGATAGTTTAGGTATCGCGCGCTAGTTTGGCTCCTCCAAAATTCCACCCCCCTCCCACGGCGTCTCTCCCAGAGCACTCATCGCGACGAATGGCGAATGAACGCGCTGCAACAGTGTTACTCTCCCCACAGTTGAGGCGGCAACTCCACTAATACCCAACAAACTTGAAAAAAAAAAATGCGTCACCACTTCATGAAACAATAAGCTGCTTAACTGATGTCACTCGATGAATACTTGAAGAACTGCTGATGGCGCTTTAAAAAATTGGCAGATCCCACGTGCAGTGGGAATCAAGGAAATGCGAAGCACGCATAAGGAACGTAAAATGGATTTGCATTGTTGTCTCGCTATACCGAGTTTAGTACATATGAAGTTAACGAAACGGCCGCAAGAGCACCATGACTGTGGCATGTAAACCATGCCGCTCATATACGTATGTCATGATTCTCACGTTATGACTTGTCATTTACGTTCGTCATGCAGTCGTGTTGTGCCATAGCAATATTGGTATACATCCCTTTAAAGAAACGAGTGGCATGTAGATCATGCCGCTAATGACATGCATGTCACGATTTTCATGTTATGACCTGTCATTTATGATCGTCATGCAGTCCTGTTGTGCCAAACCAATTTTCGTATAGGCTCCGTGCCGTCGAGTTTTCCATGTGCGACATCAGCGCCAGAATGCACTGCCTGGCTGAGAGAAGAAGCAAAATTGGGCAGTGTGTGACAGGGAAATACGCGAACGCGATGCGCGTCTCCAACTCTATAGCAGCAGCGACCGCCCGTCCCACCTTCTTTCGTTTTATTTCCTTTGAGACACGCGCTCCAAATCTGCGACAAACTGTTCCAAAGGGCAACGCCGCTAGCGTTCGTGTGGTTCGCAGCACGCCCGGAAAGCAGCGAAGAAACGCGCGCTTCGCTGTCGCCTCGGTTTCCACCGTGCGCGACTGAGCCGTCCGACGAGAGCTACGTAGCGCCCTCTGGTCAATAGACGGAGCCATCCCATTAACGAAACGGCAGTAAAGCACCAGGACCATGGCATCTATGTAAATCATGCCGGTCATGAAACGCGTGTCATGATTCTAATGTTATGACCTGTCATTTACGTTCGTCATGCTGTCGTGTTGTGCCATAGCAATTTTGGTATACATCCCGTTAACGAAACGCCTGGCATGCAAATCATGCCGCCCATGACATGCATATCATGATTGTCATGTTGTGACCTGTCAGTCATGTTTGCCATGCAGTCATGTCGTGGCATACCAATTTCCGTATACATCCCATAAACGAAACGGCCAGGAGAGCACCAAGACCGTCGCATGTAAATCATGTCACTCATGACATGCATGTCATTATTTTCGTGTTATGACCTGTCATTTATGTTTGTGATGCAGTCATGTCGTGGCATGCCAATTTGCGTATACGTCCCATTAACGAAACGCGTGGCATGTAAATCATGTCATTGATGACATGCATGTCGTGATTTTCATGTTATGACCTGTCATTTATGTTCGCCGTGCAGTCATATTGTGCCATAACAATGTTTGTATGCACCCCATTAACGAGATGACCAGGAGGGCACCGAGACTGTGACATGTAAATCATGCCGCTCATGACACGCATGTCATGATTTTCATGTCATGACCTGCCATTTACGTTCGTCAGGCAGTCATGTTGTGCCATACCAATTTTCGCATACATCCCATTAGCGAAGCGGCCAGTAGAGCCCTAAGACCGTGGCATGTAAATCATGCCGCTCATGACATGCATATCATGATTTTCATGTTATGACCTGTCATTTGTGTTCGTCATGTAGTCATGATGTGGCATACCAATATTCGTAAACATCCGATTAGCGAAACGGCCAGGAGAGCACCAAGACCATGGCATGTAAATCATGCCGCTCATGACATGCATGTCATCATTTTCATGTTTTAACCTGTCATTTATGTTCGTCATGTAGTCATGATGTGGCATACCAATATTCGTAAACATCCGATTAGCGTAACGGCCAGGAGAGCACCAAGACCATGGCATGTAAATCATGCCGCCCATGACATGTACATCATGATTTTCATGTTATGACCTGTCATTTATGCTTGTCATGTAGTCATGATGTGGCATACCAGTTTTCGTAAACAACCGATTAGCGAAACGGCCAGGAGAGCACCAAGACCGTGGCATGTAAATCATGTCGCTCATGACATGCATGTCATGATTTTGATGTTATGACCTGTCATTTATGTTCGTCATGTAGTCATGATGTGGCATACCAATTTTCGTAAACATCCGATTAGCGAAACGGCCACGAGAGCAGAAAATCGTAGGCGGCTAGATAGATAGATAGATAGATAGATAGATAGATAGATAGATAGATAGATAGATAGATAGATAGATAGATAGATAGATACGCTCAAACTCGCCGAAGTTCGTTAATCGCATTTAATAAATGGGTGTTCTTTCTTCGTTGAATCCTCCGTCTACACTTCTTGAACTGCGAATGGGCCACAACCTGGCAGAACACTGAAACATCAGAGATCCGTCTCGACTTTTAGGATGGCGTACCACGAAGGTATTCAAGTCCGCAACCGGACGTACCGGAACCTCCGCATTCTGATAGCGACGGCATAAATCGATACGCGCAATACTTGAGCACCGTGTAACATATTCATCAGGCCACAACATTGGTTGTATTAGGAAAGCTGCCGTTGGGGACTCGGCGGTGCACAGAAGCTTCAGGCCACTTTCGATATTGACAAGTAGCAGTAACAAACCAGGAACAAAATTCGCCCTGCCATAGGCGCATTGTGGCAAACCCTTTTGAAATATGTCATACTTATCTCTGTGGCCTAAGCTTCTCTTATTTCATATTCGTCTTTCGTAGATTAACTTATGGACAACTATATGCTACAGATTCAAGCAAATCCTTTTTCCGATACCGCGGTGCCAGAAGTAGCCTCAATTCCTTCTTCCAGATGCCTACCCACCGATTATTCACTGGCAGTTGTTATGCAATAGTGCAGGCGAAAATTCTCGGGATTACTCTGTCTGGTCGAGAAATAATTGCGCTAAATAACCGCATAATGGCTGCATATGAGATGCGAACTTATTTCGTAGTGAAGCACAGCGGCAGCAGCTCTGCGCCAGTGTGTAGAGGAAGACGTTGACGATGTTGTCTCCAGGCCTTTTTAGCGAAGTGTGACACCGATGTCATAGGTTCCGCGTAAGCAGCTTCGCTGTAGAACACAGTTGTGCTGTAGGAAGTAGCACCACAGAACACCTATACTATGACCAACGTAGAGAAGGGAAACTGTACTTTTGACAGTGCAACGAAAATAAGGGTAGCGGTGGCGTCTGAACTAAAGTATACGACCGAGAGATGGCGCTGCGCAAGCTATCCTCATCACCACGTAATACAATATGGCGGTTGCGTTGCTGCTGCGTGCGGCTGGTCGCGCTGCTCGCTCGCTGGTCCTAGGCGTGCGGTTACTGCTGTCCCGAGGCGTTATTCTCGGGTACAGTACTCTAATACGAGTACAAATATTTCTGCTATGTCGCCAGGTGACCTAGAGGCCTCAACTGGCAATAAACGCACCAAGCAAGTAAGCTTACGTCCTTTATTGGCAATCGTGATGGATGCAGCATACATATAAGCAAGCAATGCTGTCGCTGACAGATTTGAACGTACAGGCAACATAAATATCCGTCTGTTTAATAAAATTACAAGCTGAAATTTATCTCATTCTGTTCGTAAGCAGAGCGATGTTTCAGACAACCATGTTTACGCTGGGCGTCCCTTGAAACGCAGTACTCGAAGCGCGCGGCTGACGATGCTTTCTGCGTCGTCGCTTTGCTCTGAGGCCATCGAGCTGATTCGTTCGTGTACTCAATGAAAACAGTAGGCTTTCTGAAGCATTGTGATTCACTTCGGTTCCTATGTCATTATCAAACGCGCTCCAATAGCACGGAATGCGCCGGCCATCGCGCGATTCGAGTATCACGTTTCAGTCGCATAGCACTGTATACATACTGTATTTGTGCACGCTGTCGCCCGTCTCACTCTACACGTCTGTGTTTATCGACTTTGGCGTTATTAAACAGGCAGCATCAAAATTTCGCCAAAGGTGTAGTGTCAGCAGATTATCCTGATACACTATTTTGACAACACTTGGCGAGGGCACATGGCTTTAGAAAAAAAATAAAAAAGTGATAATAAACCACTATTTTTGTGTACATACTCTGTGATCTTGATATTGCGTTCAGTTTCCCTTCTCCTGCGTCCCTGTCTGAACTGTTTTGTTACAACCAAACTGCTACTAACTAGCTCATCTTCCAGTGCTTCTCAACTCGTATATTATATAGCACTTGTAAAGCAAAATTTACTTTACGTTATCCCGTTGAAAGATTAATTTGGTTTATGTATTCGAAAGAGGTGAAGGGTTTGCTGTGGTATAAACACTTCAATCAAGTGACAGTTGGCTAGCAACGAAAGCCTCAGTCCGAAGCAAACATTTCAACTGGCACACATATTTCTCAAGGCCGTTACAGAAGACAGTTTCCAAAGATCAAGCTATACCCTTGCTTGTCCATTGCTGATCAACTGATAAGTAAATGAGTCAATCTTTCCTGGTTCTGTGAGTGCATAATCGTCAGAGTGGCTGCTAGATTTACAGTTTTATTCTTCACTACCCTTTAGCTGTGCCTCACTCTTAGCATGGGTGTCACACAAAACCAGAGGTTTCCCCAGGAACTGAAATTAGGAGGTGGGTCTAGACATCAGTGGGAGGTGTGGAGCACCAGATATTTTGAACTTGTTACAAACATTTAGAAATTAAGGGGGTTTGGTTAGAAAGACGAGGTGTGAACACCTTCTCTAGGGGTCTATAGGGAAATCTCTGCTCAAAACGGGCCTTTTTGAGCTGCATAGTAGTTCAAAGAAATAGCACTCAGTACACTTTCAAATATAAAATACAAGCAAATGCTAGCCAAACAGCTCTAACGAGATCTGAGTTACCTCTTCTGTGTACTGTATAAACTTACTTTTTAAAACTTGATGTCGTACTTTAGGTCTCTTGTCTGGACCTGATTTTATTATTTGCCGTATTCCTGTGACTGAACCTTACACAAAAAACAAGTTGCTTGCACACATGCAACAGTGCTTTGTGGATGGAATGTCTCTCTCACATAAGCCCTTTAACAGACCAGAAGAATTCATTCACTGCAACTAGGAATGACCTTTGTAAATGCATGACAAATTACACAGCCTGTATAACAAAATACTACCTAAAATTTTATGTGCAGCTTTCCTTCTGCCCTAATAATCAAACTGTACTTGGGAGTAGAGTCATGGCTGTTATTCTCCAGGTGACCACTACATAGCATGTCTCTTTTAACAAAGGGTCAAGTGCCTGTACACATTTTTCACTTTCAAAAACTTTCACAATGTAGCTCACGAGAAGACAGCATTATGCCTTACGGTATCATTCCTTGGCATTGCTGTGCAAAATAATGTTCACATTTACAACAATCTACACTCAGTGCAATGAAGAAATGCTGCGCTCAGACACGCTACTGCTGGCTTGTTTTGCACCATGTTATATGCAATCCTCTATACAAATGTGGACACACACTTACAGAAGGATACCATGCGACAGTCACTATCCAAGGAATCCTAAGCCGGCACATTTCCCTTGCGCTGGTTACTTCTTGCATCAAAAATCACTTGTGCAGCCAGTCTTGCACTGGTTTAACATACCACATACTACTGCTGCATTTTGGTGTACAGTTCCCATTCCTTTCACATGTTGAGCTTGTAAACTGTTTTTGGTGACGGATGGAGTTCAGGAAAACCTCTCTTCGCTATGGCGACTTTTGAGCTTCTTGCGCCTTGGTAAGGGTGGCTTGAAAACTAACAATCCTTTTGTTGTCCATTGTCCTGAATAGAAAAAATAAACGAGGTCATGAGGAAGCCATAAAAAAGAAATGGTGAGCCAAATCTCGGTCTAATAAATAAGCGAAGCATAACCATAAATTAAATGTCCACAAACATACCGTGTGAGGATTTTCGGTCCCTGAGGTTACTTCCGTTGGCAACACAATCTCTGCTGACTTGAGGTAGGTTCAGAGATTACAGCAGCTAAGTGTGTGCAGATATGCGCAGTTTCTTGAAGGCTGTGGTTGATAAACAAAAAAAGAAAGAGCCACTGTTACTATGGTAGAAGCATGGATAACTTTGTAATTTATGTCTAACAATGCATACAACAATGCTGCAAACATGAATAGCATGCATGTAAGATTTATTTGAGCATCTATTTCAGTGATGCACTTAGCCAAGCCTCACTCAAGGGACATTTGTTTCTTTAGTAAGCAATTAAATTGTCCCACTGCATAAACATGCACTATTAACGCTTATGAACCTATTTTGTATATTGAAATATAGAATTCCTTCTCCATACTCTTATGTACATTTGCCTCTAACATACCATGGATGTATGTGCATTTCCTGCTATAACTCACTTGACAGAGGGAGGCAAAGCTTATGCTGCGGTCCGTAACAGATGTTTCACGGTAAAGATATTTATACATTTGTGAGATATTTAAATAACATTCTTATACAACATCATTGGTACGCAGAAGCCGTGCTTCTGATTAGCTGCACAAATAATAACACTTCATGAAATGTGTTCTTTAGCCGTTTTGCAAGCAATAGCGGCTGTTACACGGGCACTTTTGATCGCGACCAGGACTGATCTGGATCGAGTTTGGCGCTGACATTAGCCAAATCGTGATATGGCTTCCAGATCGCGATCATCACACGATTCCTATCGGGCCTGATCACGCTCAAGAATAACCATATAGCAGCAGCTGAGCACCATCGAGCGTAATCGAAATCCGCCCTGATGGTGATCAAATGTGCGCGTGTGACGCAGGTTTAACAATAATCAGTGTTGAAGATGCAAAGCAGCGCATTTTTACTCACCGATGCTTCTGGCCACATGGTGATCAATCCGTTTTCATAGGTTGTCTTCCGGCACTGTGCTCAGTTCTGGCAATCAATTTTTCACGCGAAAGCTATGCAACCGTTATGCCAGTGAACTGTCGCAGCTGGTAAAATTCACCGTTGTTAGACACGTTCGCTGTGTGGCAGCGGCTATCTAAACAAGGTAACGTAAAGCGAACGTGCGTGGTCGAAGGAAATGACCGCGATACAATTTGAATCAAACAAGCGGCCGAAACTCAATCGATACCAATGGGCTGCTGCTCATCGCACGTCAGTGTAATCTCAAAACTTAGACTCAAGCACGTACATCGTGCATGAAGTCCAAGAAAAGCACACCTTTACTTACTTTACGAAAAATTACACTGTAACCAAGCTTGTCAAATACTTTCAATACGTTTTTATATCAATTTTTTTCTCACGTTGAGCGCCCCTAGCAGAGAAAATGCAAACTAAAGTATCCGACCGCTAAAAGAGGAGCCAGTAGCTCCACTTTGCGCGCAACTCGATGGAACGCGCCGCGGTTGATTTTTTCGCCCTCCGTGGCGATCGCGGGAACTTGAGACTTTCCCGGGCCTGGTAGCACCCAATTCTTGGTCAATCCCCTACAGTGGGCGTGAGCCATACATTGTCAGGTGAACAAGAACAACAACAAGCTCTGCTGATTCTAATGTAGCAGTTTGTTGCCCCGCTTAAGGCAGCGTGCCGTCTTGAATAAGGCTCCAGTTACATTTGGCAGAAGTGCTGGGTAGAACCTAACGGCGAACTGGAGCTCCGCAGCCGAACGCTGCCATCTGGCTCCGCAATGAACAATGACGCGAGCCCCTCGCAACCTGCCCCTTTGCCAGCAGCCCCCATCCCCACATCTGCGATGTGCTGAGACGTGCTCCGTCAGCACAACCCACGACCCTCTAACAGACATCGGTACTTAAGTACACTATGTCCCCCGCCACGGTGGTCTAGTGGTGATGGCACTCGGCTACTGAGCTGAAGGTCGCGGGATCGAATCCATTGACCACGGCGGCTACAGTTCGGTGGAAGCGAAATGTTGAGGCTAGTGTAGTGTGCGATTTACGTGCACGTTAAAGAACGAAATTTCCGGTGACCTCCGCTGCGGCGTCTCTCATAATCATAGTTTCTTTTAAACGTAAAACCGTAATAATCAATCAGCGATCGTGACGTGGCGAATTGACTGCTACGTATGGGCGCTGGAGCTTCCAATGAGTGGGATAACCACGCCAAGCTCGGTCACGCCATCTTCTATTTGATGTATACAGCCTATAGTTTCACAACTACGAAGCCAATTTCGCCACCTGCTCGATATTTGAGAAGACCCTCACTTCTTTCTTCGGCTGACCTAGTGTGCGCAAGCTTCGCGCAGAGCACAGCCTGCATGGGCGATCTTAAAAAATTGGTGAGACGTCTACGAGTTGCATTGAGGACGCGATCGAGCTAACTAGGCGGGAAAATGACAACATGGCCGAAAGGGACAAGATAAAGCGCATACTGCAAGGTGACGCCTTTGATATGCTCGTCGCGAAAAATCCACGGAGTGTCGCTGAAGTAATTGAATTTTGCCACCAAAGTTGTGATAAGCTGCGGGAGCAGCCCGTCTCCACTTTTCGCTGGAGTACGCAAACGGCACACGTCTTAAAGTCGGAGGAAAGGAGCATTGGTTCTGACTATACCGCACTGCTCCCTTAAATTAAGCCATGAATTCGTGAGGAAACTGCTCGCCAGCTTTCTCTTGCGGCCTCTGGCGTTGAGTCAACAACCTCCCCTGACCAGTCGCTGCGTCGCCGTGATGCAGACGCAAACAGCCGACGCTTCATGAACATATATACTGCCTGAATGGGCGCTGAAGAAAAACTTTCAACTAATTTGCATGAGAGCGTTCGTCGTTCAAGATGTCTGTAACCCATCCGCGCCAGCGTTGTGGATGCCAGTGTTCGCTGTTGTGATTTGTTCGTTTGCGTCTGATGTCAAGCTTAATAACTTAACTAGTAAGCTATAAGTAATGGTTATACTACAATATTTAAACCTGACACAAATATGTACCTTATTTTGTACAGTTGCGTTGTGTAGTGCATTGTTGTCACCACCAATGCTCCACCGTTCGGGCGACTGATTGAAAACATTTCATTTCGCACGAAAATCTTACCATCGAGCGAAAATGTTTTTGTGCACCGCTGTGGCTTCTTTCAGTTCCTGCTTTGGAAGCTCCATTCCTATTGGGAATGCGATGGCTGAGACGCCCATGAACGGAACTTTATATACGCTAACAATCGCCGAAGTTCTATACCAGTCGTCTTCGTTGCCTGTATGTTACCTTTGGATCACGAATCTCGGTCAATCAATATGATCAACCAAAATGCCCCAGCTTCTGAATAAGTGTGGTGCATACACTCAACCTCCCCCGTCCGTCCCACTCGCAGGCAGGCGTTGCTGCTGCAGCACACGCTGACCTCGTCGGAGGCACAGTCCCCGTCTTCGTCGGTGCGCACGTCCACCTCGTGCGAGCTGCGCTCCCTGGGCGAGCGCACCCCTACGCCCAGCCTGACGCGCCGGCGCAGAGGATGTCGGTGGCCACCGAGGCCAGCGACAGCGGCGGCAGCCTGGCGCAGCCGCCCGGTTCCGCCAGCGTGGACTACGACACGCGCTCGGT
>JABSTT010005205.1:0-18087 GCA_013339685.2 Hyalomma asiaticum
CACAGATTCTCCAACGTACAGGTTGCTTACAAAATTTGAGCTAGAAGTATGAGGCGTCGGATATTAATGAGGCGAAAATTCTGTTCGGTTGGAGACCACACTAGCGGAGTTCGTGGTTTGAACAAAAAAATCGCAACGCTGTCGTCTCTGACCAACACCACACGGTCTGTGACCACCAGCGCACACGCGTCTATACTGCCTTGAATAGGCGCTGAAGAAAAACTTTCAACTAATTTGCATGAGAGCGTTCGTCGTTCAAGATGTCTGTAACCCACCCGCGCCAGCGTTGTGGATGCTATGCAGTGTTCGCGGTTGTGATTTGTTCGTTTGCTTAGGCACGTCTGATGTCAAGCTTAATAACTAGTAAGCTATAAGTAATGGTTATACTACAATATTTAAACCTGACACAAATATGTACCTAATTTTGTACAGTTGCGTTGTGTAGTGCATCGCTGTCACCATCAAGGCTCCACCGTTCGGGCGACTGATTGAAAACATTTCATTTGGAACGAATATCTTACCATCAAGCGAAAGTGTTTTTGTGCACCGCTGTGACTTCTTTGAGTTCCTGCTTTGGAAGCTACATTCCTATTGGGAATGCGATGGCTGAGACGCTCATGAACGGAACTTTATATGCGCTAACAATCGCCGAAGTTCTATACTAGTCGTCTTCGTTGCCTGTATGTTACCTTTGGATCACAAATCTCGGTCAATCAATATGATCAACCAAAATGCCCCAGCTTCTGAATAAGTGTGGTTCATACACTCAACCTCTCCCGTCCGTCCCACTCGCAGGCAGGCGTTGCTGCTGCAGCACACGCTGACCTCGTCGGAGGCACAGTCCCCGTCTTCGTCGGTGCGCACGTCCACCTCGTGCGAGCTGCGCTCCCTGGGCGAGCGCACCCCTACGCCCAGCCTGACGCGCCGGCGCAGAGTGTCGGTGGCCACCGAGGCCAGCGACAGCGGCGGCAGCCTGGCGCAGCCGCCCGGTTCCGCCAGCGTGGACTACGACACGCGCTCGGTGCCCTGGTCGGCCCCGCTCGGACCACGGCCCACGGGCTCGTACAGCTCGCTCATCTCGCTCGGTCAGCGCTCCCTCGGAGCGCACCGGCCCTCGCCACGGTCCCTGCAGGTAACAACATCTTGGGGATATCTCGCTCGGATGATTCTTGAATCACCTTCTTGGAAAGTCAGCGGGTCATTGCCAAAGCAAAGGTTGCGTAACAACAGTGCAGTTGTGTTGTCATCGGATGTCGCAGGAATACAGAGTACTGAATTCGTCAGCGTTGATCGGTCAACGGATCGCGACCTCAACATGGAGCTAAAGTTTTGACAGTTTGTCTCGGAGAGTCGCCTCCACTTTGAAGCGTCCCTTTTCTGCCCGCGCACTCTTGCATATCGATTCACGCTCGAACAACCCTATGAATTACGTTTCTAGGACTCAGTCTACCTCGATAGCGAGAAGCATGTGCTTGAAAATTGAACTGCGTCAGGCATCGTAGAAGCCTAACTGCAAGTAACCTGTCAATGATAGACGTTAATTCTAATAAACGTCGCAGTATTCGCTCAAGATAGGTGTGGACGTCGTGCGCCTGACAAAAAACTGCATTCCGACCTTCTTTAAAGCTTATGCTATTCCCGCAGGTGTCCCCGGCCCTGGCGCAGCGCTCTCTATACGCGCAGCACGTGCTCAACTCGCCCGAAGTGGCCAACGGCCGCAACGGCGGGGTCCGGTGCGGCGGCGTGGGCGGCGCCACGGCCTCCGCGACGCTCGAGTTCGCCTACATCCGTCCCGACTCGCCGTCACCCTGACGGGGCCCCGGCGGAGCACGCTCGACAGCGCCACTGCCAGCGATCCCAGTCGTCCTGCTTCGGCGGCGCCAGCCCGTTCCTGCAGGGGTGAGCCGCAGCAGCAGCAGCACCACAAGCTCCTCCAGCAGCAGCAGCAGCGGCACCACCGGAACCACAAGCACCACCAGAACCACTACCCCGCCGCTCCCCCGTTCGCCCTGCACGACCTGCGGGCCGCCCTGCCGGCGAAGACGACGAGCCGCGACCGTCGTCCATCTACGGCCAGCCCTCGCTGACGGTGGTGGGAGACCGCGCCGCGTACTCGGTGCAGCCGCCTGACGTGGTGCCCAACAACCACGCGCCGCGGCCGTCGGCCTCCAAGCTCATGAAGCGCGCCGTCAGGGCGTACACGCACTCCAAGTCGGACTCGTCTTTCGTGCTCAAGCAGAGCCCGTCGCAGCTGCAGGGACACTTGGCCGTGACCTGATGCGACGGCGGCGCGCGCCCTTCGAACCATCTTCCTCGACGTGCTCCATCTTGCGCGCTCCTGGTCGGCCGCCGCCATCATTGCCGTCTCCTGTCCGACACCTGTCGGCAACCGCGCCGGGCTCGGGGCCATTACAGGGCGACGTTTTAAGTCTTGAGCGGGCTCTGTGTCAGGGTTCGCGGCTTGGAGTGCCGTGGTGGCGACGCAGCGCCGGTGAGACGCGCCATTTTTTGGTGACGGACGACGCTAACAGCACGGCGAGCGATGGATGACCAGTTCTCTGCGGCACGTGTCTCCGAGACGTCCCCCGTCTGTCCCGCCTGGCTTTGTCTTTCTGTCGGTTCCCTTCTGTACATGCCGGTTCGTCCGTGACGTAACTTTCTGCCTTAAAGGTTTTGCCGTTATGACTATAGTTTGACACGGGTGTCCCGCAAAGCACCTGGAGGAACTGTGTCCCTAAAAACTCTCGAATGGGTGGATTATGATGAGTACGTTGTGTTTTGTACTTGACATGCCATTCGCTAGTTTTTTGCCTGTGTGCTTTCGTGATCGTCGCCTCTTGATGACTTACGACAGTAACGAGAAATTGTACAAGCAGTTTAACTTACTGATGCTATACGACCTGAACACCGCTGTGGCGGTATTTACTGTCACGAGTGACGTATTTATATCGGCCACCCATTTCTTAATCAGCCAGCTGTTTTACCTCTTTTTCTACTCTAGCAAAGTGAAATTTGGGAATCGAACTTTCACGAGTACAGTCTTTGTGATAAGAACTTCAAATATCAAATGCCCCCTCACAGGACGAACGTTGCGCTGCGTAACTTTCCAGGTTACGTTCCGCACGAGAGAGAGAACTATAGGACGCTGGTCAACGCGCTGTAAGAACTAAACATCCCCGTGCAGCAACAGACGGGTCAGTCTGAAACGCAAGCAGATTGAACGGAATCGGTAATGACGAGAGGAAACGCTCGATGATGCCGTTGTCTGTGTGCGAGACGTTTAGCTGTGTAGCCCTGTACCTTAACCTATCCGAGGCCTCCTTTTTTTCTTTATGCTCGCGCGTTCTTGTGGTGTAAGCGTGATATTTCGCTGAGTTGACGACGGGTTCGGTCAAAAGGACCCTGTGAACAACTTGGAGATAGGAAAGATGGTTCCCGTCTTGTTGCTTTTGGTCAGTCAGTCAGCCGCTGCTGCTGCATAGCATGTCCTACCCTCGCTTTTGATGTAGGCTCCGTTCGGGTCTCTATTGTCATCATAGGTGGATCTCATCGAGAGGATGAGACTAAAAAGACTTAGCTGCTTCTTTACAAATACTTTATTTCTCGGCGGTCGCGAGTGTACGCGAACGAAATGCACCACAACCCAAGAAAAAAATAAATAATAAAGCGTGTATACCGAAGAAAGAAACAGCAAGAAAGGGAAGCAAGTACAGCTTGGCGCGTGGCATTGTTTTGCGTCTGCATGGCCCCTGCGTATACAATGCGCGGAGTGCGTGACATCGTTCGTGATGTCGATTCCAAGCGGCACGCCCCTCCGGTGTTGATAGAATCCCAGTCGTATAAGAAGGCTTAAATGGAATGAAGCGGCTTGCACCGTCGTGACTCCCCCTAGTTATTTTTGTTGCCACTCTCCCAACCCGAATCCCGCATTCGCCACATTTCTGAGACCTTTACCAATTCTATACATACAACTATATGCCGTCACCATACCCTGTATAGTATATAGGTCCCGCTGTAATTTACCCGCTCGTTTTTTTCAAACCTTTCCTGGTAGAAGTCACCAACCTGTGCGAGTCCACTGTGATATATATTTTCTATCGTACGCGTGTGCGTGTGTGACGTTCCGTGCGTGTAACTCGTCTGTGAGAGCTGGTTGTAAAAACAGAGCGTCGTGCGCAATTAAGCTTTACTTTCATCGCTCTCTCAATCCTCTCCGAGGACAAATTTTTGTAGGAAGACGACTACCCGGCAAGGACAGGACAGTGACCGCTGTCAGACAGTACACATACGATCACCCACACACACACAAGCGCTCTAGCGAGACATTATATACACGAGCAGGTGCGGAGTGACGAAGCACCATTTAACTGCCACATTAGCCGAATCTTGTTGAGATCTTATCTCTCTCTTTCACTGCGTGTACTACGGAACAGGCGTGAATGTACAAAGTATAGCAGCGTGCACCTTGAGTATATACCATATACCGTTTAGTCACGAAGCCGTTCACTTAGTGAGGCCACGGAGCACTTTAGCAGGTGCACTGCACGCCATGCATATGGGTCTCGTGATGGAATCTCCGTTCCGCGCCGGCCAGGCGCACTAGGATATACAAGATCTGAGCGCGCTCCATCTTAGCAGCCGTATGTATAGCTGCCTCGCCCCAAGATCGTTAAACGTCGGTCAAGTCACACGTGAATAAGCTTGCTGGCGCCCACATGCAACTCGGCGTACATGTGGGCAAAAGGCTGCGTTTGCGAGGTGATATAATCCGCCATAGGTCGAGATAACTTCAGCTCCATACGAACTCAGCAAGGACAGGCCGGTTGAATCTCTTGAGCACGTTATCTGTAAAGCTCAATTCTGTCTTGAAGGAGCTGCTGGGACGGAGCGCGCGTAACAAAGAGAAAAAGCGTTGACTTCTGTACGCATCCTTCCAAGAGGCTTGCTTTGACAGTCCCCGCTGTGGCTGTTACGGACATTCCTTCTAGAAATGGCCGTAGTAGCATCACTGCAGGTTATTCGGCGAGGTGCAGTCGGTTGGCGAAAGTATATAGGTCGCCTGGTGCGCACGGACAGCACGTGCTAGTGCAGCCCGTTTCTCACTGCCAAGGGCCTGAAAGGTGCACCTGCGAACAGACAGGATTATGTCAGTACTGTGACTTCTTTTTCAAAGCTCGACTGCCAGGAAACGTGAATTATCTTCTTTCCCCTGAAAGCCCCAAAAAAGTCTGAGTACCCCTTCAACGGAACATTGCTTACCAAAAGTTTATCGATTTTAATATTGCGCTTACGAGAAGCTTCGCCTAACCATGTTTTGGGTTAGGTCGGTTGCTTTCTTCAAAAACTTTCCCTGCTTCTACTTCTTCAGGGCTGTCATAGACATCTTGATGTGAGCGAGCGTGTGATAGGTTGTGAGTCGTCGCTGCCTAGGTGCGGAGTATATTCCGCCAACGTGTGTGTGTGTGTCGCGGCCTGCCCTTGTATAACGATATCGTGTCAACGAGTTGCTTCTTCGTAAATGTCGGTATCGTGTGGCGAGGGGTAAGAGAGGGGCGTGGTTTAACCGTGCTTGCAATTGTATGCGCGTTTGGCATTCGCTAGAATAGAGGGGAAGAGGGGGGGGGGATATTTCTCGTTAGTTTCACAGTAATTTCGTCCTCTTCTGCAGCTGTAATTACCATACGGAATGTGCGGAATAGTGACGTCACATTCCCATGTGTCGCCCCCTTTGCTTACATGCCGCTTCCATGCAGGATCACTAATCTGGTTGGTGTGAGAGAGCAAGAAAATGAAAACAAAAGTAGGTTTATATATTGACTGCATCACTGGCGCATTGCTGCTCATTGCGCAATGCATTAGGAGCTTGTGTGAGCACATTTTTCTTGACACGGGGTGGTCGCCTGCGTTTGACTGTCCAATTAAAGTTGTCCCAGCACACAAAAGAAGTGCTTCTATTGCGAACGGATACCGATATGAACTGAATGAACTTCATCTTTTTTTCTTCCATCTCTTTGTCTGGTATAATGTGTTGGCAAAACAATTGCTCAATTTCATTCAGTGAGAGTTCTTTGCAAAACCCTTGCAGCCCCTTTGATAAGCATTTATTTCGATGCTGAGCAACCCTCGACACACATCGCTGCTTGCACTTCGTGTAATCGAAACGAATTGACTTATAAAACTTATCGCTGCAGCATGCATATGCCCGCGGTAAAATCTACGTCTTTGCTCTTCTTTTTGAGAAATATCTAAATCGACACGAACCGCTGGGCCTTTCTCTCAAATCTACCTCATTGTATCTTTACTAATGATTACACATATATAGATGCATACGCAGCAATGACGTTGACGGCGATCAGCTCCTCCGGACATTGGACCAGACTTACCCATTACAACTGACACTTCCGTTCTTTTTTTATTTTGCATGGGCGTAGCTGAATCATTTGCACAAAGCAGCGAGTTCTCAATCTCCGAATTGTTTAAGTTGAGACACGTTCGTTATTGACTAAATGTCACCTGTCTGTTCTGTTTCTGGTGTAAAGCTTTGCACCCTTCTACAGGCTGCCTAAAAAAAATGAGCCTGCTGGATCCCGAAGCACTTATATTGTGTTGAACGTTCAAGCTGCAAAGAGCATGTTCCAAGACGAGGTAATGGATGTGCTCACACCGAAGCGCGCTGTGAACTGCTATAACGCGGCAATAAGTTATGCTTTCCTACACGAATGACACGAATGCCTACATCGAATCGTACGAGTCTCCCACTACAGCTAAGCCCCTCAATCCTTCCTTGCTCTACTGATGTTAATGGTACTAAATATTTATATGTCACACTGTTATAATGACAAAAAAATAAATAAGAAAGAGACGCTCAGAAAAATTTTAGAAAGTGAAACGTGTCTACGAGCGTGGTTAAAAAAAGGAAGACATGTACATGCCTGTTTAACAAGCGCGTACCACTGCGTTGGTAAGAGGCGCTTGACGTCACGTTTGGTGTTTGTGCGCGAAAAGATTCGTCGACAGGGGTAGAGCAAGAAACAGTACGTTGTGCCGTGAATTGAAACGCAATACACAAAGTACAATACGAATCAAGATATTTTGAGACGAACAGATAAACGGCATAAGAGTTATGAAAGAAATAAAAACTAAGGCTACGCGATGATTTACTAATGACATCCACCTCGAATATTTATCTGTGGATGCCCCGTAAAAAAAATAAAAGAAAGAAAAGCTTGCTTGCATAAGAAAAGTGTACGTATTTAAATATAACTCCCAAATTTTATGAAATTTATCGACCGACATTGTGTTACTCCCGTTGTCGACGTGAAACGAAGAGCTGTATGTGTATATGTCGTCGCTTTTTTTTTTTTTTGCTGATTTCCCTAACTCGCGCTTAGGGGACGTATTTTCTTGGATTCACTCAGTTCCTTTTTTTCTAGCTCGCTGTTTCTTTTTCTACTGATGTCTTTGCAGGAGGAGAATAAATAAATAAATAAAAAGCTCGCGGAGGTCTATAGTTCTAGTCATTAAAACTGTGTGTGCTTGCGTGCATGGGCGTACATGTGTACGTACTCCTTCTTTTTTTTTTTTCTTCCTCCAGTTCCTAAACAACCTCCGGGAATGTGCACCCATCTGGTAACATAGTTTAACCGATCAAATGATATATATATATAAGAAGGGAGATTTTGGAGACGCGAACCATGGAGGAGAAGAGCTCTTTGTCTGTGAAACTATTTATAACCCGTGTCGAACGAATCTCCTCTCTACTGCTTTCTTTTTCTTTCTCACACTTCCCTTTTTGGCTTTTAAAGAGGAAGAAAAGGAACTTAGTTAACTTCGGCGCGCACGTGCTACTATTATCCGCGTCGCCGCAGTGACGCGCGATGTATATCTAAGGACGTTATTGTCTGGTAACGACATGTCGCGAGGTTATGTTCAACTACGCAGCAAGCCAGAACCCGTCTTCGTTTCGCCTTGGCTTAACTAAGACTAGTTAGGCCTAGCTAAGCCTAGTTGCCGCAACAACAGTCGCACTGAGGCTATGCTGTGTCCAGAACTTTTGCCGTTCTAGTACACAAAGCAAACAATGCGCGCAGCTGCCCTGCTCTTACATGGTTCAATAAAAGTTTAACCGAAGTACGAAAATGAGCTTCCTTATTTCATGGATGACATGACAAACTGTGCTAACAGACAATACGGGGTATTCGCGTGATGTCAACGATCGCTGTTTTGTTGTACGATTCGCAGCTTTCACTGTGCTTCTAAAGATAGATGGACACAGCGAGCTTTTCACTGTGATAGCTGTACAACAATATGGCAGCCCCGATGACGTCACTACTAAAACCCCTGTAGAGGTAGACTACAGCTTAAAGATTTTGTTACCGTGAGATGTCGCTATAGTATCACTACTGCTGCCACGCTACTATTACAACGGCTAGACTTGATGTACTACTATATTCTATATTCTGCGTAATGGTGACGCAGAACAATAGAAGCACGTGCGCATCACGCTGAAACTCTGCGATGACGTCCATCTTGTCTCGCTGATTCATGCACTGATATGTCGGCGTCTGTTCATCTCTTACGTGGTGTCGTGATCTCACCGCTGCCACCAGTCAGCGGTGGGATGAACCGCGACAGCTGGTGGCAGCGGTGGGATCACGACAGTGGCGACAGTGGAACCCACAGACCGGCTCCGCAAGTTGGAGTCTCTTTATTTAAACATTATTGTCTGTCATTTCTCTGACTGCCTTCGTCCGAACTGTTTCTATCTTTCCCCAGACTGAATTGTGCGCGGCCACGCAGGACCATGCCCAAATGTCAGTTACTTTCTCCCTTGCTCTTGGTTCTTTTTTCTTTGGATATATTTACAAGACCTCGAATAAAAGCTTGTATACTGTGAACCGATGTGCCTGTTTTGCTACCTCGACTCGTGATTGAGTGTTGTACGTCTGAGACTCAAACTCCTGCGCACGGAAGCACAACTTCTACAGCGCGTGCAGCGACTAGGAAACGTAGCGATTACAAGCTAAAAACACGTCGCACCATGTTTCGGTAAGTATGCATTATTCAATGAACTCGCAGCACCTCTTTCTCTTTCCTGTATGTCCGATCGAGCGTACGAAGTATATGTACTCTGTATACAAATAAACTTCCCGTCGAGTTTCAGAACGTCCCACCATTTCGTATTAATCTTGATCGTCTAGAACTTTTAACGTGCACCTAAATATAACTACACGGATGCTTTACATTTCGCCCCATTTAAATGCGGCTGTCATGGTTGGAAATTGCATCCATGTCTTCGAGCTTAAGAGCAGGTCACCTCACCTTGTAAGCCGCTACGGCGGGCTATGAAGCTATGGTGAGAATGATTAAATAGTCCCTGGCCTAACAACAAATACCATCCCAGATTAACTCACCGCCTACAAGGTAGCTGTTGTGCTCTTACATAGCGTCTCTACTGGAAAGAGTAGCCTTATGTCCGAACTCGTCATTCACCTTTGACAGTCAGGTTCAACGGTGAACATTTTATAACCCTTTTAGGGACACTGGTATCATTGAAATACCTTAATTGGTTGAAGTGCCTTTGACCAGGGAATATACCACTACGGCCAACTGGTATCATTGAAATACCTTAATTGGTTGAACTGATGGAAGTGCCTTTGAACAGGGAATATACCGCTACGGCCAACGTTTCGACAAGTGGACTTGCTCTCGTGAAGGCCGCCCTAACGAAGACGAGTCCACTTGTCGATACGTTGGCTCCCGCAATATTCCCTCTTCAACGATCTCTTCCTCCATCTTCTCGTGAACATCTGTCTGAGCTAGTCAAGTGTTGAGTTGTGACCTGTGTATAATACCGTATTAGTTGCGCGCTGCGCATAATAATTACTTCATTACCTTAAGCGGAATAGGCAGGAACGATCGACGTGATCAAGACGACATAAGGGCTTTCATCTATCTATCTATCTATCTATCTATCTATCTATCTATCTATCTATCTATCTATCTATCTATCTATCTATCTATCTATCTATCTGTTCTTTCGCCGCTCAGACGTCGTGCTGCTAAATCGGGGTCGCTTAACATATCTAAGTACGCTTAAAGACCGAACCAAATTGTGTCCTGCTCCTGACGCTGCGGATTTTGATGCAATATGCGCGACAATACGAGCAATGAAAATGACTCAAGCCGGAGACAGCTGTGGCGACGCGGCGCGGCCGGCTGCACCCGGCTGCTTGATTCCACGGTGGCCCTGTTCGTCAGTGGGTTCGCCGGCCGAACCGATAGCGTTCCAGAAACATTTTTTTCTCCCGGCGACAGATAGTATAGTGCGACCGTCCTTCACCAGGCGTCACGCACAGCGTTGGGCTGCCGACGGTTATCTCCTGCCGTTGTAGCAATCGCTTGCCATGCCGCCCGCCCTCACGACCCAGCGAGAGGACCTGTGAACTTAGCCCGTGAGTGCTGCATTCTTTCATTCCGTCTTGCCTCGCCTCGGGTCCTGCGAGGCTGACCCTATTTGGAACAGCTAGAATCCCTATCGAGGGACGCCATGGGCGCGCATGAAGGCGAGCCAGACCTTGAGAACGTTCTCGAGCAAAGCGGCTCGCGCGTGCAGAGCGCGTTGTTTTCGCGCTCACTTGTGACGGGGAGGCACCGTAGTCGCGCCCGTATCGCTCGCTTGTTTCTGTGGTATTGAATCACGATGACTGTTTTGTTTCCTTATTATTGCTTTACCTATTACAAACATGCCGTCCTTCGAAATTACGCTAATCGCTCAATTGAACCTAAGAGACCGGCAGGCGTTCGAACGTTCTGTGAACTTGGTGCTGGCCTCTGTGGATAACCATTCCGCAGCTGTCGTGAGCCGAAGTTCAGCTCGCAGGCCCGTGGTTACACGTAACCAAGTATAAAGGGGTGACACAAATGGAAGACTTAGGGCCTGTAGTTTAGCCACGGCAACGTCACAGATTGGTACCGAGTGCCAAATGTTTCGCGCGCCGCTATAGTCTCCCGTCATGACTGCTGTAAGTGTACGCCCGCACGCTGTGAAACGAGCACAACGCAAACGTGTAATTGATCTATGCCATTGTACGAATTGCGGACGGTTTCTCAGATCTGTACTGCGCTGCGAGAGTCGGTGAGAGAAAAGTGCTTTGCCATTGGGATGTCGATTCCTACATGACACGAAGTTATCTCAAACCCGTAAAGAGTCTTCAAATTATTGCTACATGTCTTTGCGGGCTCATTTCAGCACCGTGATATCGTTTTAAATGTTGCAATACCACACCATCGACGTTCTTGCTGCTTCCATGGAAATTCGGTTGCCGAAATCGGGTCTCCATCCCACAAGCTTTCATGAAGCCCATTTTCCATGGAACCAGTAAGCAAGAACGTCAATGGTGTGGTATCGAAACATGTTAGACAATATCGCATAGTTGAAATTGATCCGAGAAGCACTGCAATAATACGCGTAAGCCTGAATGTTTACGGGTTACGTCATTAGGAATCACCATCTCAATGGGAAAGAACTTTTCTTTCATCGTTGCCCGCACCACGCTGAGCAATAGTCCGAAATTCGTAGAATGGCATCGGTCAACCTATACGTTTGGGTTTGTCCTCTTTTTGACATTGGCGAACTCTTAAATTTTCCTTCGATGACGTCACTTCGTGGGTGACGTCGTATGATTATATATCAGCCGAATCCTCCTTAGAAACTATAGCGCGTGCTGCAGTGCACAGGCGTCAGTGATCTTCTTTCACACTTATATAATTTGTTTATTTGCCGGCGCATTTTGTTTCCCACCTTTATGTATACTTGGATTTCACAGCATGTGATTCGCATTATCTTGTAAAAATAAAAAAAAAACGCTATTTATTTTGATACATCCAGTCCTCCTTGGATTTTTTTATGCAAGTCCGGATTCGGTGTATCACCTCTATCTTTATATTGGCGCAATGCGCTGCGCAGACATTCAAAAATGTTGCCGCTCGACGAAAAAAAAAAAAGAACAAATAAATAAAAGGGTGCTCGCATCCGCGCTGTGGCAGCATGGCGGAATACAAAGCGAGAGATAAAACGATAGACGCGTGCATAGACCATGTGCTGTCCTCTCTACGTATATTGTACTTTGCACTCCATGGTTATGAGCCCTCAACAGCTCATCCGCTTGCCGATCGTCCTTTAAAAAGAAAGAAAGAAAGAAGAAAGAAAGAAAGAAAGAAAGAAAGAAAGAAGAAAGAAACCTCACGGGAACCAATCCGGTTCTGAAATAAGTTATTCTAGACTACTGCTCTGCCTGCTGTGGCCACATATAGTAGGGATTGTAATATAGAGCTAAATTCGAGTGTCATGTTTCTCGGCGTAAATGTGACGTCCGACAATATTTGTGTATAACAAAAATCTGCTGCCACGACGCGGCGGGCCTAAGAGCTAATCAGGTGAAGTTTTGCCCTACCAAGCACGAGGGCGCAGGTTAGAATACTTTGCAATGCGTCATGCAACCACACATTCTGATAAAAGTTGAGCTGGCGTGTCGGTCGCTTGCTATATACAAAATAGTAGCGTGGAAAGTTAAGAATGTGTGCATAACGTGACTGATATATGTATTTATACAAGCGTGACCGCATGGTCATCAGTTACGTAGCGGTTAACGATACTAAAATCACGTGTCTGATTCCCGCACTGGATGTGGGCGTGAGCCACACGGAGAAAGAAAGAAAAAGAAAGAAAGAAAGAAAGAAAGAAAGAAAGAAAGAAAGAAGAAAGAAAGAAAGAAAAAAAAAAAAGAAATCGTGCATGGCCTATACCTCTTATAAGCTATTATGAGCCAGCGTTGTGTGGGCACGAGCCACACGTGATCGAAATCACCTGTCTGCGCGGATGCGTTTATTCAAGTCAACGAAAAGCTCACGATGCGCTAAGGTCTAGCGCCATTAAAGACACTTCAACGGAGCGTCAAGTAAGCCGAAAGCTGTTATATTATTATTAAACGTGTGTGGTTGACAAAAGCAAGAGTGGGTGCTTGGTACGGTAAACACGCTCGACCGGGAGAAGGCACCCGACACGCGCGCATGCCCACACGCACACAGGGGAGAGAGAACCGAGCATATTTGGTTAAGTTTGAAAAAGAACAGTGCCACAGTCAGATATTTATTGTAGAATACATCATGGCTAGAAGTAATGGCAGTACTGCACATTTGCTAAAAGAATGCGCAGGATTGTCGATGTCTCGCGGATCTCCAAATTTCTCGCCAGTAATGCAGGTTCTCACGTTAGGGACGTCGCAGTCCCGTACAGCTTCGCTTTTGTATCCATCTCTTACCGAATCGCTAGTGCTCACCCGTTTTTAATTGAAACGTAATTCGGGCGGAATTCCACGAAGCTGTTTCCCTATTATGCTCGTTTTTTAAAGAAAAAAATTGGCCGCGTATCTGCATGCTTTGTGCAAATGTCGTCGAAAGACGATAGTCTTCTGACGGCCGTACTACGCTGCGTGAGATATGGACGCCATCTGGCAGCGACCTCGGGAAACATGAGCTTGTGCAGCATCTCTGGGTAACTGCCAGGTGGCAGCACCAAATCGTCGGTAGAGGCTTTTTCGTGCATAGCGTCGCATTTTTAGCGCAGCCTAAGAAACACTAGGGTCTTTAGAATTACGTATCTATGTATTTTCTAGTAAAGGAACACACCACTTAATACTTGTATACGTACTGACATTGCGCCTCAGATATGCGTAATATTTGCTTTTTGATCGACAACGTTCACAAGTATGAACGCAGCTACCAGTTCAAGATGGCTGGGCGTTAGGCAAGTGCTTAAACTTTGGGCGGGTGGCTGAATCGTGTGACAGACTGACAAACAGCAAGACAGACCAAAATTTCTACGTTCAAGTACCCCAAGAAAGAATATCATGTTTAATAAGCGTTATGCGGGGATGCTGTTCTCGTGTTGCTTTAAAAAGCGATAACTGATATCCCACACCTTAGGCCGGTGTCCATAGTGTATCACCGGCAGGAATTTCACCACAGCAGGAGACCGGGCGATAAACGCGGTGACGTCACTTGTCCTCATGTAGTTCTCCTGTTGTTTTAGGACACGACTTGCGCGCGAGTGTTGGTATATGGAAGCAGCACTGAGATAGCGCGAGTCAGACAATGCGATTCACCGGCTGATAAAAGGATAAAAGCGGCTGCAGAGCAAGAGGAACTCATCGAAGGCGTCATGCAAGCAGCGGAGCGATAAAGCAAACGTGATCATTGCCTTTGAACGTTAGCTCTATTTTGGCCAACGTATGATGCCTCGGGCATTGATTTGTGGGGTTTAACGTCCGAAAACCCGCTGTGATTATGAGAGACGCCGTGGTGGAGGTCTCCGGGAATTTCGACCATCTGGGGTTCTTTAACGTTCACTGACATCGCACAGCACACGGGCCTCAACATTTCGCCTTCATCGAAATGCAGCCGCCGCGGCCGGGATTCGATCCCGCGACCTTCGGATCTGCAGCCGAGTTCCATAACCACTAGACTACCGTGACGGGGCATGCTTCCGGCATGTTAACGCTACAGCGTTAAGGAGTTGGTATCTGAAAAAAATTCGGTGTCGGAGTCCACGGCGGAAATAACAATTTTGAGCTACCACGACACAGGTGTGTTAGAGAAGAAAATTGATTTTCTCAAAGTAAGATCCATAAAAAAGCTGCAAACTAGGGCTCAACTAAAACATAATCACATCATAGCTACGACTGCATCTTGAACGTACGAAAATGTATAATTTTGTTACCAGGAGGCGATGCGAACTGTGTTCAATGACGCTATAGCGTCCACTCTTAAATGCGAAGCTTAAACGTCGTCGAACTTTTATTTATTAGGGGCGAAGCTCCTCTTAGTCTAACCTTGTCACGCGTCAGGCGTCAGTCAGGCGTAACCCGCGTGCCGGGAGGCACGCGCTCGCCCTCGGCGTTCGCCTCAGCGCGTGCCTCCCGGCGCGTGCCTCTGCTTTCTTGTGTGTGAGAGAGAGAGAGACAGAGAGAGAGCGAAAGGCGCGCGTTGGCTATGGAAACGCTCTTTCTTCGATGAACGCTCCACCTGCTAGCAAAGAAGAACGCGCCCTCACCCCCGGGAGACAAGCTTGACGCAGGCAGCGTCTTCTAGCGAGTTTCTTGATTGAAAAATACCGACTGTTCGCGCTGGGACTGTTCGCGACTGTTCGACTGTTCCCGAGCTTCGCCCACTCATCATCATTCACTCCGTGGATATGCTGTAATTTTTTTCGATAATGGCGTTGATAATTTGGGGTTAATTTCATGTTAAAGCGCCCCGCCACGGCGGTCTAGTGGCTATGGTACTCGGCTGCTGATCCGAGTGTCGCGGGATCGAATCCTGGCCGTGGCGGCTGCATTTCGATGGAGGCGAAATGTTGAGGCCCGTGTACTGTGCGATGCCAGTGCACGTTAAAACAACCCCAGGTGGTCGAAATTTCCGTCTCATCTCTGAGGGTGTTCTGATTTTTCATTTAGCTTGAACTTTTCGTCTTCTTCTTCTTCTTTTTTTAATACGGGCTCACAAATATCTTTAAAGAGCCATGTTGCTCCCCATAGGATACGTAGCATGAAAACTTACTCGTCCTTCAAAACCGCCAGCTGCACATGCTCGACAATAGGGGTTAATAGGACTTCGTTTTTTGCCAGTGTTTTGCTACACACAACACAGACCCTGACACGCATCGGACGCGTATTACCTATCTGTGGGCCTGCTTTTCCCCGGGTACGGGTCTTTGCATCTGACACGCGGCCCGACCGTGCCCTACATCTTGCGAGAACAATGCTCTGGCAAAGTGCACTATGCGCGTCGAAAGCTGATACACGCTTTTATACGACATCAAAGCGGGCGCAACACTCTACCTCAACATCGGACGTGCCGCGCTTATTCGAGGGCCCGGATGCGCGACGTTCTATAGTAACTGGGGGCATTATTCTCCCAATTCTAATTATGCGCCGTGCACCCGCTGCTACTCTCGGTTGCGCTATTAGATTACCGAAGTACTCCGCTCTTCTCATTCTAATCATATCGTGCGTCTGATATCACGATGTAACATTCTTTCACCTTGTTCCTATGTGTACGTAACTTGTATGATTAGATTACCAAACTACTTGTAGCGTGCGGCTACAAGTAGTTAGGTATAGCGGTGCCTGTAAGCAAGATTGGGTCGAACGCGGTGATGGGTCGAGAGCAAAGGCGCAGACCTGCTTCAGAGCGTGGTGCACTGACCATCAACCATTATGGGGAGACCTGCCGACGGCCGAGCCCTACAGCAGCTCCATTGTTGATAACAAAACCGGAGAGTATATATGCGTGACAAGCATGACTGTATCACTGCAGGTCACGTGAATCTGGGATCACTAGAAGCAGTGTCTATCCACAAGTAAATGGTGACTGCATGGTGCGTCAGGAAACGTATGCTCATGTAATGAGTTACCTTTCTCGAATGCGAAATGTCCTCGTCTCGTACGCGTGCCGACTGCTTATGCATATGCTCATGTATGTCTTTACCATTTATAACGAAAGGGGTCAAGGACTCGTTTTTTGTTAGAAACAACTTAATGAGCAAACAGTCAATGAAGCCTAGGAAAGCATAGGGGAAGTTACTTGTGGTACTGTAGTTGTGGAGAAAGTAGAAAGGAATTAAAGTGGACGATATGACAAACCTGCCTTCGGTGGGAACCGAACCCACGACCTTCGGATGACGCGTCCGATGCTCTACCAACTGAGCTACGAAGGCGGTCATCCCCTCGTCCACTTTATTGGGTATTTATGTGCGTATTATCCTGGGAGTGTTAGGCAGCGCCACTCGTAGCCGTGGCGGCGTGTGTGGAATACACTTTCTTGCCAGGAGGCGTCACGTTTATCAATTATAAGAATAACGGTTATGCTTAAGATAGTCAGTACTCGAGTGCGTCGTCTGTTTATGTTCCATTGGTAAACAGAGCGTACCAATCTGTCTATGAAGGGACAAGCCCCGTATCAACGGTGCGCTTTAGAAAGTTCATTTTCTTGCGCCCGAGTATATACAATGCGCCATGAACTAAGGTGTACTTGTCCATCGTGTGCTGTCATAAAATCGGGACAAGAACGAAGGCGCCTCATACGCATACGTACTCGAGAGGAATGTGCTCGTTGTGGCAAACGTCAATAGCTTGCGGTTTGCGGCGTCTTATCAGCTCGCACTCAAACGATATCGATGCTACCGAAGAACCAGGCTTTTAGACGTCACAGTGAGCTGCAGGGGCGCACCTCTGTGGCTCTGAGTCTTTTGGCAGAATATCCTGCTATTTTAAGGCGAAAGCCTCTTACGCTTTATCAAACGCGAAAAGTGGCGGGCATCGTCATCAATACGAAGGGTATACCAACAATTGGATGACGTTATACAACGCCGTCATGACGCCAATAAAGTGACACGCTTGTCATTTGCGTCAGACTGTTAATACAATCACGTGTCGCGCATATGGTATGCGGGATACCCGCCGCACGTGACTGAACGTTAACCTTTACGGCCTGTGTCGAATTACACTCGCGAGGTGTCATATGAATTCAGCGATAGATTAAAGCAACCCAGTACGTGTATGAATCTTTGACAATGCGGAACGGCCTTCATCGTGAGTCGCCTTAGGATGCAGTAAGGGACCTGTTAATTTGTCTTTAACGTTCGAAGACGCAGTGTTCAATAGAAGCTTGCCAAGCTTCTATTGAAAACGTCGCAACTTGGCGTCGCGGTTTTTAGAGAGAGCATTCATCGTCGTGAAAAGCGGTGCGCGGACGCTTCATTATTCTAACTTGATTTTCTGCCAAGAAAGAAAGAAAGAAAGAAGGAAGGAAAGAAAGAAAGAAAGAAAGAAAGAGAAAGAAAGAAAGAAAGAAAGAAAGAAAGAAAGAAAGAAAGAAAGAAAGAAAGAAAAGAAAGAAAAGAAAGAAAGAAAGAAAGAAAGAACAATGAAAGAAAGAAAGATCCACATGCCAGAATGATAGGTTCTTGCGATGGATACAACAAAGCCCATAGTAAAAATCAGTCTAACGAACACTATATAATTACAT
>JABSTT010005206.1:0-17973 GCA_013339685.2 Hyalomma asiaticum
AATAAAACGCTTTTTGGAAGTGAAATATCGACGCCTGTGCTTCCTCAGCCGTTTCTGAAGCTGCGTAATGCGTTATGCAATGATTGTGCTCCTACGTTTGCGCTTCGTCTAGCGATCGAGCGGTTTCAGAACCAGTGCAGCTAAAATCGATTGTCCAGTCTATCATGCAGACGACATCCTTGATCATGCATATTAGCACAGCGCGCATCTAGGTTCAGGTAATCAGTGGCACCTTCCGAGAACCTGCGATAAGCCTCAATGCACCTTGAGGAGCAATCGCTCAGGTACGGCCGCAATTTCTACAACAAGTAGACGATTCCCAAGCGAGAAACACAGTAACATTGTTATATACCAACACTATCGCACTGGCGGGCACTTGGTGCTATGGCATAGTAGTCAACTTGCGCAGCTGACAACAAAAAGGGCGGCATCTTTTCTTTTTAATGAACTACGCATTTTTTGATTTCCGCAGTATCTGAATGTTTGCAGTTTTACCTTCGCTATTACTGTTTTATGGCTCTTATGCAACATTGCAATCGAGTGAAGCAGGTTACGCACTCCGATAATACAAAGGGCGTACGTGTCAGAGAGCGATTTGATTCAGAGCCTGAGTTCTAACTGGAACTTTACGGTTACTTCTCGCGCCTTCGGAGGGTTGCTCCGGATGTGCGATTAATGTGCGAATTAATGTTAGGGCAGTGTGGTGATCGACGTAGGTGTTGTTGCCCTGGTTATTCGATTCGGAAGGCCAGCATGGTTATGGGAAGTCGTCCTGCGTCTCTGCGCATAGGAGAAAGCGGTGAGAGGGAAAACTATCCTGACTACTGTCCTATCCAGACAGCGTAGTTTGTTTAGTGCGTTTTTGTTTTGCATGTGCAGCTTTCTGGTGCACCGGCTACTGTGGCCAAGCCGACCCTCGTCCGGGGCGCTCTGCGTAACTCTGTGGGAAAGATTTTTCAAAAGTCGATCACTCAGCGATGGCTCATTTCTTCATAACTGCACTCAAGCCACATAATCCCAACAGTGCTCCGTTGCTGTGTGTCATGACTCGTGTAAATGCGTCTGCTGGATTTTTTTCCTAGGACCCTTTTGCACATCCATTCAAAATGCGTGGGGTGATTTTTTTAAAAGTCAATTCCAGCGCAACATGCAAGTGTCTGCTAATTGCACTCTAGTGGCGTGTATCCTAGGGCAGCCTCTATCTTTCAGTGACGTTTGGTGTGATTATACCTGTTGGATTTTTTTTTCCTGGAGAGGTTTTGTTAAATTGCAATGCGGCAAAGCATTGCTACAGGAGCAGGAAAATTGGCTGCCAGCTAATTGACAATGCACTGTGCTTGTCGGTATCTGTTTTGTAGCCACTGAGTAAACAGTAATACATGTTGTCGAGCCTGGTGTCGAACGTTGGCCAGGAGTGACTCCAACGCTTGAGCTACGCTTCTGAACTTGTTTACGTTTCTGTACTTTAATAAATCGTCTACAGCCACAAGCGGCTGTACAGACGTAACATTAATTCAAGAGTAATTTTGGTTGTTAAACACCATAGCTCACCGTACGAAACACCTTTAACCGGAAGACAACTAATTAGAACTTCTAAAGCGCTATAGTGAACATATAAGTACCATGTAGCGGTGGTGTATCAACAGAGCTTCCAACTGCTTCGCCAAATCCCGGTTGAAGGTGAATTGGAGTTCGCCTTGGTAGATCTCTTTCAGTGTGAATGCAAGGTCATTTTTTTCAAAGATCCACTTCCGTGACAGGAAGTACGTCACTGATTTCAGTGTGGACACCGGCATAAAAAACTTTCGTGTTAAAATGTACCCGCGGCAAGAGTGAAAAGGGCGCACTTTCGAAAACGTTCCAGCGCGGAACAAGTAGGTGTTATTAAGCAAAGACTGCTGATATCACGTGTTTCTAGGCGTGACTTGTCGACGAACTGCTACAGACTCAACTTTTTTACACCACTTAAGGGAGCAGAAATAAACTGACCACGATAAACTTGACTTATGCCCAACAATTTTAACTCTTCATGTGACCAGGTGAGGTCAGGCGTACCGCAAGACTGCGTGCTTGGGCCATTATTCTTTCTTGTTTTTATTAAGAATTTACCACACAGCGTCTCATCCAGAATCAGACTTTTCTCGCAAGACTGCGTAATTTACCCTAACATTTCTTCTGTAATCTATCAAGAGGCTCTGCAAAGTGACCTTAACTCTGCAAGGGCTTGGTTCGATATTTGGCTGATCTCACTAAATCTCTGAAAGACTGAATTTATGTCTTTTATTAATCGAACTACTAGACTTCAGACTTCCTACGTATTAAACGACACTAACATTGAGTTTGCTTCTGGTTTTAAGTACCTAGGGGTGCGGTTCTGTAGTGATCCTACGTGGAATAGAAACATTGAAACCATTCTAGCATCCACTAACCGCCGTCTGGGCCTCATCAAAACGTCGTCTAACACATGGCTCACCCCATATTAGGAAACTAGCATATAGTAAATTAATTCGATCAAGGGTTGAGTGCGCGCCAGCCTTGTGGGACGCAGAACAAGAGAACGTTCCTAATGATATTGAAGCTCTGCAAAATCGTGCTGCGCGAGTTATTTTTCGGACTATTCACGAACAACCAGCGTCGTACAGTTAAAGTAGCCTGCTGAACTCGAGAATTTTCTTCGTCGCAAAATAGCTCGCTTCGCACTATTTCATAAGCTTTATCACCACCTGTTTTTTCATGAAGATTGTTTTCATACCCCGTCCGTTATACTCGGTCATCATGATCACCCTTTCGAACTAAAACGCGTTTTTTTTTTTTTTGCCGCACATCACGATACGCTTATTCTTTCATACCACGCGCTACAACCGAGTGGAATAACCTGCCTTCCGACATTGCAAGAGAATTCGTCTTTAATCAATTTCAGAGACTTGTTCGGTCGTGTCTTACGCCCTAAATGTTCTTCAACCGTGCTCGTCTCTTGTTATCGCTCTGACCGTTTTTTGTCTGTTTTCTCGGTTATATTTACTTACAGTTAAAAAGAACTCTTTCGTAGTGTTAAATTTTCAGTTGTTGTTGCATTGTATAACCATTGCACTGTTCTATTTTGCATAAAACAACGCTTTAATACAAGGATCAGATTACGATATTTTTCTTTTCTTCTTTTTACATGTTTTGCTGTTATTTGCTGAGTGTGATTGTATGTAATGTTTTTCGCTTTTCCTTTTTACCTTTTATAATGTTCTAATGTTACCTTTGTCGGTGTCGTATACCCCCATATTTAATACCCTCAGCTGAGGGTCTTGGGAGTATACTGAAATAAATATTGTAAAACATAAAGAATGGCGTCATAAGCTTGAAATGACGGAATTAGTAGAATTGAAAAACGCGTGATTCTAAATAGTGCGTCTTTGCTGCACAATTACGATATTAGGTTTTAACTGCAGCGTGTTGTAAGTTGCAGCTCTAAATGAAATAAATGATGCGTAGGAACATAAGTACGTGGCATGCACACAGTCTGCTCATGTGGGTATATCCTCCGCAGGTCTCCTTGTATCTCTTGGTCAGAGGCACCTGTCCGTCTTCGAGATGGGACTGGCCGGCAGCGTCTGCCTATGGGCTGGAATACTGGGTGCCGTGTTTGCGCCAGATATGACCTGGATGACTTTGACTTTGGGACTGATTCACGGTTAGATTCCAAAGTTGTTTGTGTAATCATCATGCTCTTTCTTGTAGAATGAAGTGCCGTAGAGAGGAACAATCATGGGGAAAGTAGGACCATCACTTATATTTATTCTATAAACACCTTTCGCAATCCTGAAGCTATATTCCATGACTTCAACGCCTGATTATTTCGTTAAAAGTGCACAACCACCCTGTTCAATGACTTATGCGCCTTTTATATAAGCAGCTTATCATTTATATCTTTTGCAATGCTGAAAAGCACGAAAGATGCCTCCTACAGTTTCAGGGATAGTTGCTACGCTCGGACTTCAAAAGATTCAAACACATACAATGATCGTAGTAAACAGGTTACAATATCCGCTGACGTTTGCTACATTAAGAGCTAGACTAAGGGTGAGAGACAGCCGGGCCTACTCGAAGTACTGGAAAGCTCTAGTTGCCTTTGTTTTCTTATAATAAGCAAGCCGGCCATGCGCAGACCTATACAGCTTGAGCTGTCTGTCAATAGGTCTGTCAATACCTAAAGTTCGCGAATACCTAAGGTCAAAGATGTCTTGGGCCCTTCGCCGACAAAGCCTTACGTAGCTTGCACGTATATTCAGCAGCATGGGCCTGTGAGGGAACATGCCTTGGCGACTTCACCAGCCATGGCTTACACAATTTCAACGGCGAAATTTCCGGAGAACTCCACTACGGCGTCTCTCATAATAAGAGCTGGTTTTGGGACGTTAAACACAACAAAACAACAACAACTTCAACGGCGCAGGAGTGTAGGCCTCGGGAGCAGTACCTACAAGCGAACATGCTTTGGTTGCTTGGCCACTCATTACTCAGCATGAACAATGCACCAATGTAAGCCTCTGAGCCTATACCCAGAACCTAACATGTCTTGACCGAACGTTTGGGTGTTTGTTAAAGTTGTTTGGACACACCGCTATGCAGATTGGAGTACTCAATGCTGGCTATGGACCGCTCAAACCACATCCTGTATCCTGCAGCGTATTCGCTAGTGTGACGTCGACATAACTGTGGCAGTGTGGCTCATGTGTCTTCGACAGAATTCAATTTTGGCTCGAGAGGCGAGTGGTCGATGGACGGGGCAAGTGAATCTCAGGGTGCCATTGTTGATAGGCAAGGCTGCATGGAAACTTGATCAAGCTGCAGAGAAGTATAGGCTGAGTGGCTAAAGTAGACTATCGTATCAAACTACCAGCCAGGCGAATTGACAGAATTCGAAATGTCATAAATGCCGCTCAGAGGAGTAGCCCTCTGCTTTTGTTTGTTGCTATATCTCACATCCGTCTTGCTCTCTTGTGGGGAAGCGTAGGTTTCAAAAAGCTTGCAAATAACTTACAGGTGTAACTGTTTGCCGAATATAGTGCTACGCGTGCAGGTGCTCCCACAATCATTCGGAACGCCGGGTGTGGGGCTGCTCACTGGTCAAGCGCACCGGCGCTAACATACAGTGTACCGTGTACGCGTTCACGGTATACCGACCTAACAAGCAGGACTCGTTCTCTGTTGTACCGAGAACAGCGCGACCTAGTGCAGATTTGCTAGCAGGCACCTTAAGGTGTCCGCTAGCAAATCAGTCGGGATACTCTTGGAGAAGCTTTTGTGGTTAAGAAAACGGCATTATTGCGTGTCGCTTCTATGGCTTCTGTACGTTCGTATCGCTTTATCGACTAGGCCCCTCATGTGCTGGCGGCTGCATCAGGAAGAGGGTCTTGCTTTGCTAGTGGTAGTTGCAGTCGTGCACCGCGAATCTGCTAACCTATTAGGTAAGTTGTGACGAAAAGAGAAATGGCGCCCTACGTGGGAAAAGGAAGAAATTCGAACAAACAAAAAAATTCGAGCACATCGAAGTGCTTGAGCTCGAACACGTGAGCGTGCACACTGAGCGTGTCAGAAACTCCATTCGCCACAGTCTTGTTGCAGCACCGCCATGAGGCACGTAGTGCTTAACGTTTGAAGCAAGGTGAAGTCAAGTTATGTTTGCTTATTTATTTATTTATTTATTTATTTATTCATTGTATCCTTGGGGCCCGGGGGCATTACAGGGAGGGGTGGGGATACATAAACAAAACAAAACAACAAGGCATAACGGAAAAAAGGTAAAAATTCAAAGCGCATATCGAAAACTCAAAATTAGACAAATATTTAAATACCAGCGGGAATATATAAGAACTGTAACAATAAGGAGGAATTATACAAAAAGGAACAAATATATATATTCAAAGAAGAGCAATTGCTTTCTGAAACATGGTAAAATCTTCCATATAAGCAATGCCATGGGGAAGGTCATTCCAACTGACATGTTCTGGGTATGAACGGTTATGAAAAGATCTAGTGCGACAAGATGGAATCCCAACTTAATTGCAGTGATCAATGCGAGCTGATATGTATTATGGTTTTGATAGTTACTTTTATCTCAGAGAGCTGTTGTGGTAAGATTTGTGCAAAAGACATAATGAAGCTACAGACCTGTGATCATAGAGAGGGGGGAAGGACAAGCCTAATTTCATGGCGGTCACTCAACTTTTTTAAATATAATTGGAGAGTATATAAAACGACAGGCACGTTTCTGCACGGCTTCATGTCAGAAATGAGAGATTAGATACCAGGCCTCCAGATAGATGCAAAATACTCTAATTTCGAGCGAACCAGTGTTTTATAAAGCAACAATTTTATTGAACTCGATGAATGAGAAAAGTTGATGCGAATGTACCCAAGCATACGGTTGGCGTTATTTTTGATATGATTGCATGTTAGTTCTCAAGGACAGGTTAGAAGAAACGTGAGCACCCAGGTGCTTATAAGAGAACAAAGTTTCAAAAGTAACATTGTTAATGTGGCAAGTTGGAGGTTCATGTGCATTACGAGAAATGCGCCTGTGTCCATTTAATAATGTGAAGTTTCATGTTCCAAGTGCAACACCAATCCAGAACTTTGTCGGATTGAAGGCGCGAGACACCATTATTGTCGTGAATGTCGCGGTAAATAACCCAATCATCATCAAAAGGATTTATTGAAGAAGAAATATTTGTCGGTAAGTCATATACATAGATGAGAAAGAGAGGCCCGAGAACGCACCCCTGCGTAGCAGGCAAAGTGTGGTTTAGAAATACGTCTTTGGCGTTTTTTGTCGCAGCATTGTACTATGCAGCCGCGATAAAGTAGGATTCCCAGCGCATCTTAGATTTCATCACCTGTGCGGAGCGAAACAAAAGTTTCTTCTTGTTTGACATTCTTCACAATTTCATTACAGCCTGTTACGTCTCATAGACTTCAGAAGCCCAAAAGCGTTAGTAAGTCGTTCAACGATATCCTGAAACAGACCCCAGTCAGTGTCGACAAACCGCAATGAAAGCTCCGGCGACTATTCATCCAGGACAAGAACTAGTTCACGGTTAATGGCATTGAAGTCAACCCGTTTATAGTGTCTAATGCGTTTTATCTGATTAATGTGCTCACATACAGGAACTGGAACATCAAAATGGAGCAAGGAATGATCACTGAGACCGGGTATATGCACAACTGAAGAGATAAGATGCGGTACATTATTTAGAACGACCTCTAAAATACTAGAGGTGGTTGAAGTAGTTCGAGTAGGTTCATAGAGAAGTTGTGACAGGCTGAAATCGAAACACTTCATTAAAAACTTGTTACACTCACTCGAGAAAGGGCTAAGATAAGGCGCTGCACTATTCCACACAATAGTGGGGTTGAAGTCATCAGCCAAAAAGATAGAGATGTTGGGAAAACGTACAGTCATCATGTTAAGCGCATCATGCAATGCGTCAGCAAAAGTTGAACACGAAGAAGCTGGACGGTAACATGCTCAAAATCATCTTCTTATATAGTACACAACGTTCAACCCAGACTAGTTCCAGGTTACCTGGAAAGTGAATGGGCGATGCAACAAAATTATCTGTAAGAGCTATTAAAACACCGCCGCCACATCTTTGGTCTCTATCAAAGCGAAATACGTTAAATCTCATTTTGCAGTCAAACAGTTCCATACTCGTTACCTTGGAAGAAAGCCATGTTTCAGTTACTGAAACAACATCGGCAACAGAAGAATCAATTGGAGAATCAAGATCATCGCGCTTTGGTTGGGGCAACTCCTTCATTACGAAGCCAGGCTTACTTTCTAGAGAAGCCACGCATGCGCAAGCCTTACCATCATTTTTCCTCTCTTACGCTTCGCCGGTGAGCGGCTACCAATGCGGCGTTCCGAATTATTCGGGGAGCCGTTGCATGTATGCATCACACCTGTCCCGCTTGCGCCAACTTTTCGTCTAATTACCGGATGTAATGACAACGATGGCGCGCGATTTGATTCTGAATCGGAGCATCGGCAGGTTTGCTGCTTTGTTGCCTTTCCAATTAGCTGTCTTCATTTCCCTGAAAGCTGTTAAAGAAGCAACCACGAATTAGTACGGTGAATACGTTGTCGCACAATCCAGTGCTATGCTAATTTCATGTTACAGGGACACATATAACAGCGTTTTTTATGCACATGTGATATTTATTTTCTATGTATGTCGTCATAGTGCCTTTGTCTCGACGCAGGCCTCGGCGTTGGTGTGGTCTGCATCAGCATGATCGTCGTGGTGATGATGTACTTCGAGAAGTACCGCGGCATAGCCAGTGGCATCAAGTTTGCAGGATATTCTTTGTGCTCCATCTTGTACCCGATAATACTCACGTCTCTGAAAAACTCGTACGGCTTCAGAGGTGCTTTGCTCGTCTGCAGCGCCCTCACAATGAACGTTACAGCGCTGTCCCTACTGCTCAAAGAGCCGGCGTGGCAAAACGACCACCGAAGCACCGGACGTGAAAATACACATCGAGTCATTGAAAACAGCACGATTTCAAACACCGGCGACTCATGCAAGGAGGCAATGTCAGCGCCGCGAGTCTTTCTCGAAGCTTCTGTTCATATCCTTCAAGAGAGTGTGTCGCCGTCCGTTACACCCGAGTTCTTGCTAGTCGGAAAGATGGAGGACCTTCAACGCAACCAGATAGACCAAGGTGCTCCTGGTTCAAGCACATCGAGCAATGAAGGGCGAGCTGTATCGGCGACGGGCACGTTGCTGTCTCAGACATCGATGTCGCGGTCGACAGTAGCCTTGTGCACGATTGACGGTGCGCCAGATAACAATCGCAGAACAGACCTGTTTGCGAAGGAAGCCAGCGTGTGTACTGAAATGACGGCGCGGTGTAGTGCCGTCGCAACAAGCACAGAGAATGCAAGCGGACAATGCCTAGTAGGACCGTCAAGACGCCTGAATTTGTTCCAGCAGATCCTTGAGGTGTTAGCGGCACCCAAGTTCTACGCAGTTCTGGTCGCCGTAGTCGCTACCGACTACACCATGGCAGTCTTTCCAGCAACAATTGTGGACTATGCATTGGACAAGGGATCAGAGCGGCGTCATGCGGATCTTTCGGTGACTTACTGTGCTCCAGCGGAAATATTAGGCCGCATCGCGCTCCCGCTTATTGCCGACTGTGGGCTCGTCACCCGGACCACGCTAGTGTCTACGAGCTCTTTGCTTCTCAGCGGTACCTTTCTTCTCCTGCCGTACACGTCTTCGTTCGTCTCGTACATCATACTGTGCGCGTGCTCCACGATGTTCTTGGGGTGCCTTATGAGCGTTAAGCCCGTCGTCATCGCCGACTACTTCGGCATTGACGCCGTCGCAGCAGCGTGGGGATTTGCTGCCATAATGCTGCTACCTCTACTCTTGTGCAGCCCTGCTATAACCGGTGAGTTCCAACCATTTGATGGAGGGCAGGCATTACTGAGACTCGTCTTGTATGAAAAACAATTTTCCGCAGAGCGATTGCTCACCGTTCATGCGAACGTGTTCTTACCTTGCATGGAAATAGAAGCAAAATCCATGTTGGGTTATTTATTCATTTATTTGTTTCTTTAGATGTACTGTCAACGCTCTCTACAGGGTCTTTACAGGGAGGTACGACACTTTGCAGTAATAAAGTGGGCCCATAATCATATAGGTTGCAGCATTAACATCGACATATAATTATACATATGCATGAAAGCTCCCTTATAACGAAACGAGAAGAGGCATTTGAATTCCTATAACAATAAATAATCTTTGGATAACATTTACAGCATACCACATAAATGTACGTTATGTAGGTGCATAAATTTATTCACATCATTTGTATTTACTACACGGGTAGGTAACTCATTACATGCCCAAATTACATCAGGGAAGAAAGAATGCCCTTAAATCTTCCGTGCGGAGTAAGGCTGCAGCAATCGAGCATGGTTTGCCCTCTCGCTCCGTTTACTAGGTAGTTGTAAGTCGATGTTTCTGTTAATTTTAATATCCCATTCCATCGATTGATAAAGAAACATTATTCTATTTTTAAGTCTGCGTTTCTGCAGTGTCTCCAGATCACAGAATTATAGCCTTTCTGTTCAGTTTCACTTCCAATTTATTGCTTTCGAAAAAGTAGTCGAATAACATAAAATATACAGGCGAGGGCCCCAAAGTGAAAGAGCTGTAGTGGGACCCTCGGTTAACGGTACAAACATTGAGGGTAATAACACAGCAAGTCAACGGAATTATTGGCATAATCAATAGTTATTAGATAAAAATGTTTACGTTCAGATGTGTAGAACATGAAAAAGCACAGATTTAACAACAGCGATGATATGAGTATGCTTAATGCAGGTAGTCATGCCTAATATCGTTTTTAAAGACAGCAAGAGAAACACGAGATTTGATAGCAGTATGCGAGTCATTCCAAAGTGAAACTGCAGTGAAGGCAGACGATCCTTTCCCGTTATTACTATGAAGTGTGGGTAACAAAAAATTGTTATTAGTTGCAAATCTCAGTTATCGAGTCATACCTCTTATATTTGAAGATTTAAATTGAAGCGCAAATAGTCGTATTCTTCCTAGCTTATTTACCAATACTTTCTGGTGAGGAATCGAGACAATACTAGCACATTCAAGTATCAGTCGTTTATCATGGTTAAAGGAGGTAGCTCCTTAACGTCGAAATATGCAAAGTAAGCATGTTCCATAATATGTAACTTGTATGTTGTTATGCTCTTTATATTTTATTCTAGATACCCAACTACCTAACCAAGCTATGACCAAGCGTCCTCTGTCTTAAGCCTTCCGGAGCCCTCACACACACGCATTTTCTTGGGCACGGGTTCAGGCATTGTTGTAGTGGAGGAAATAGGCAACAGACTTACACAAAGTGCGAAAATATTACGGGGTTCCATTATTTTGTGAGTCTGGGTTTACGCGTCGGAGACAATTTATTTTGCAAGCGGAAATTTCTTAAATTAAGGCGAAGGTGCTCTCGTAGCTTATTAGTGTGGAACACTTTGCAAGAAGGTTCTCGGCTCACAGAGATCAGATCGTCTTCCTGATCGGCCGTAAGAACCGCAAAAATGTGTCCTTGCGTCATGGTTTTTTTGTGCTCGCTGTGGGAAAAAGAAAGTTGTTTTTTTGATATTTTGTTTTGCGCTCATGTGAGTGGGAGCGGCGAAGAATATTCTAAAACCGGAATTTTTATTTGCTTCCTTTTATCCCCATAAGTCCTGCATGCAGTTCACTGCTAAGTGTGCAGCATTACAAAGAATAAATGCTATGGTTGAACGTAAAATAACCGTGTACGCAGCCACGCGTTATAGAGTCTACGCGTGTCCCAAAGCGACGCTTTTCCGCAGACATCATTTCGTCCTACAATGGTGCGCTTATCACCAACCCTCACACAACATAATTTTTAATTTCGCGTCACGTCACTTCAGCTACCACCCTCAATATAAACTAGCGTACAAGAAACTTGCACGCATTGGTGATGTCTTGTGTATACCTAATGCTGTGGATACCTACCGCATTATTCATGAGCACTCTCGACTTTCTCCCTCTCTATTAAAATAAGGGCACCGACAACAAAATGGAGAATGGAAACTGTCTCAGTATATAGTTGAGAAAAAGAACCGAATTGGTTGAGTAGGTCTCGAGATACGAAGAAACAAAAACGTGCAGACGATCCTAATCCTAAAACTTGGAGGGTTTGTGTTGGTCGCCCTCCCGCCTTGGTGGAACCACAAAATCTTCATTATTTATTTACAATAATTACCTTATTACGCAACTCTTACCGGTCGCTCGTACCCGCAATCACTGGCGGGTATGAGACAGACGTGATTTCATCATTTTCATTAATCCACTTTCATTAATTATCAGATGGTGAATTGTATCGCTGGTCCATAATGGATATCATCTGATATCACATCTATCACATACGCCACTTAACATCTACTGTTTAGTAAACATTAGACAATTAACTGTGTATTTATTTCATAACTTTGAAACTTTGTTTCCATAATATGCATTTCTATCGGTAAAGCATCCTTGGTACAAAATAAACATGCTATCATACACAACTCTTAAAATAACTTGCCCCCTCGTAACCTTCGTACCCTTGAAGCCTCCTTTAATATCGTAACGTTGTTCATTGTCAGAGAGGAGTACGAATTATTTTTATTATATTATCGTGATCATTAAATATCTCTTCAGTAGAAAACACCTGCGCTCTTTCTATTATAATACGTCTCATCTACAACACCTCAAATCTTTTCTTTCGTAGACACTATATCTTTTATATTGCGTATTAAGTCGGAGGTGAACGGGAAGTGTTGCAAAAGACACATCGGTAGCATTTGATAGTCGTATCTCTTGTAACCAGCGCTTTATTTGCGCAACCGGATGGATGCTAATGTAGAAATAACGGAGATTTGTAGTCGAATAGTAGGCTATAGAATGGTGACGTTACGCATGCCCAATCCGCAGTGATGCTGTGCGAGCATGTGTATCTCCAATAATGAGTAATGCGACGGAATGTTCTCGCCTAATTCTTTGCCTGGTTTCTCTATTCTTCACAGGCTATTTTCGTGACATGAAGGGATCGTACGATGGACTCTACCAGCTACAAGCGGGATTGCATGCGCTCGTCGGTGCTGTTTTTGGAATTTTGGCTGTTTTGGACTGCATACACCAAAATAAGCGCCAGTCAAACTCATTCAGTTAGGCTAATGTTACTTCCTAGAAACAGTCCTCACATCCTGCTAGCTCAGGCCATGATGCCCGCATACAGGCGACCATGTGGAACGTAAAGGTATTCTCTACTCGAGAACTACCACACTACTATTCACATGCTTCGAATGAGTAAACTGAAATAGATTCGTTAATAATCCGGTTATGGTAACCTCCAGCGAAACGCATAACTCGGCTTGTTGGCACTCACTTGCCGACAAAACTTGTAAAACCCGACAGAAAACTGGCCACAAGCATCGTCACGACCCTGTGTATTCTCGTTTATTCTAAAGCACGCATTCATTTTGCATCTTGTTAAACACCGCCATAAACACCACAAGCACAATTATCACCATCACCATTAGCCTCTCTACACCCACTGTAGCGCAAAGGCATGTGCCTATAGTTATCTAACTTTAACGTCCTGTGTTAGTTACGATAATCTATCCGCACAGGACAACTCGATCCCGCATGCACACAGTGTTGTGTTCCGCCTGGTAACTGTTGAATGTGGTAACTTTGAGCATTAATGCGAACATTACATGCAAAAGATGTCATGAAGCCGTGAACTCGCGTGGATCCGACAAAAGGAATTTAATAAACGGTGAAAAATAAATTAACAATTCGTCGAGTGTTGCCTGCTCCATGGGGCAAAATAATTACGCAGCGTTCGCATGTCTCCGCACACAGTGTTGAGTTGAATGAGGAATATTGCGAGGACGACTCCTGCCGAGGCGGAGCTTGAAATATTTTAAGCCAGGACATCCATTACCAACAGCAGTTCGCTGATACTCTGATCCTCGCCGACTTACTAGAGGAACTTGGGAGCTCATAAGGATTGATTGATTTCTGGGGTTTTCTCACTGAAAACCACATACGATTATAAGAGAGGCCGTAGTTGAGGGTCCCGGAAATTTTTAGCACCGGGGCTTCTTTAACATCCACTCACATCGCACAGCACTCGGGCCTCAACATTTCGGCTCCATCGAAATGCTGGCCCGCGACACTCGGACCAGCAGCCGCGTACCATGCCACTAGGCCACCGTGGCGGGGCTGCTAGGAAACCGGGCTTGCTGTCGTCACCTTGAGCGTCGCCGCGATCTATACATCGACGTGCGTTAAGAGAAGCACCGTGGAAGTTGTTTCCTGGCTGACGCTACCAAGACACTCTGTTAAATTATTTATTTATTTATTAGATGCGAAGCAGCTCTTTGACTAGCCTGTGTAACGCTGTCCCTCCGTCCGTAGCAACGCGCCGCAACGCGCTCCCCTCGCAGTGCGCGCTGACGTCACTCTCTCCCTCGCCTGCCGCGCGCTCGCCGCAGCTGCCGCCTCGTCCGTTCGCCCGCAACACCTGCCGCTACCGCCGCTCGCTACACCGCCGACTCGTCGATTCACGCGCAAAAAATTAACACCATCTTCTCAAAGGGAACCCTGATGGGATGCGAAGAGCCCGCGTTAGCGCCGTCCAACCCGTGACACCACCCGTGCGCAACGCTGCTGCTTCGCATCCCGTCAGGGTTACCTTTGGGAAGGTGGTGTTAATTTTTATTTATTTATTTATTTATTTATTTATTTATTTATTTAGTCAATACTGCCGACTTCTATGCGAAGTCGTAGGCAGGAGTGGGTGACAGATGCACTTGATAATACATTTTCCAAAGCATGAAAACAACAGGAGAAGCTTAAAAACAAGCAGTATATCGGGAAAAACATAGAACGAAAATAGGAATTTACGAACACTGAGCACATAAGTCAATGCAGCACTTTTTTTTTTACAAAATGGGCGAGTTTTGTCAATAAAAAAGGCGAGAATAACAGATATATCGACACAATCAGCAATAGATTATATAATCGAACTAGCGCTGAACAAAAAGGATTCAATTCGGACGCACACAGTAAATTCTGTATCAATGAGATAAAAAAAAGTAAGAAACACAAAAACACGTTCAGAGGAGAGCTGGCAGATCTGCTATCGCATTCATGAATAAAGAAACAGTTGTTGTGCGTCGGGTAGGGCGTTCAAACTTTGTGCTGCTCGGGGAAAGAAGGATTTTTGGAAAGCAGTGGTATTGCAGGAAAATTCTTGGACTTTCTTGCTATGGTATGAGCCTGTTATACGTGATTTTAAATGTACAATATATTTACCTTTATCGATTCCTAGGTTATTGTGATCGATTTGATAGAACAGTTTCAGTCTTTCACACGCGCGCCTGCGCTCTAAGGGTTGCAAGTTCGAATTTTCAAGGAGGGTTGAGTGGGATATGTTTCTGCTATAAGCGTTGTAAATAAACCTTATCGATTTTCTTTGTACGCGTTCCAATTTTTTAATATTTGTTGATATATGCGAGTTTTTACATGTTACATGTACCCTAATGCGGGTTTTTAAGTGTTATTATAAATATCTTGACTCGTTCTCTTGCATTATTTTACCGCCGCTACCTTCATTCATGTTCCAAAAAGTATGCGCAGGTGCGATGTCACAGCCACCACAGACTCAAAGCTGGCGCGGAGGGGGTCTAGGGGGTTTCGATGTTAGCCTTCTGCTATTTATTCTTCTCTCTCTCTCTCTCTGAGTTTTGCTTTCTGTTGCCTACAGCACTTTTCATTTTCTTTGCGTCATTTCCTGTCTATCTATTTCTCTTATATTCTCATTCTCTTGCCTGCTCATGCTGTTGCCTAGTTTCATACTGTTGCACGGGCTCTGGGAGGCCCGAATGCCCGAGCGCAGCCCGGCCTGCGGGCCGTGCCGGTCCGCCCGAAAGGTTGCTTGGCGGACCCGGGACGGGATCGGGCCTGAATCCACGGGCCTCGTCCGGGCGGTGGTTCTTACAAGGGCCTTAGACAGGTCTTCAAACACGTGCGCATATCATGCACAGCGCGGCGTTAGGTACTCCGTGCCCACAAAAAAATGACAAAGTGCTGATAACATCCCCGTTATCCATTCAACTAACCTTCACTTCCCCGAGTCATTGAGCTTCAAAGAAAACATGCTTACGAAACATTAAGCCCTGGAATATGAGGGTAGCCAGCGGAAGTTCTCTCAAGGCTGACTAAACGGGGGCCAGCCTGGCGCAGGCGACATTAAAGGGACTGTGTGGTTATTGCTCGGGTGTCTTTGTTTCAAGTTGTGGTGAAAATGAGAAGATACGTTCCTTACCGTGACTGAAACGAACATGCTTGTACCGTATAAAGATGGAATAATATTTTTAACGTTATTTAGAAACGCGTCAAATATGACGGTGGTGCCAGCCACTGTGATGAGTGACAGTCTTCTAGTGTAACAGAAAACCAAGAAATAGGCAGGCCGGTTCAATCTTCCTGCTTAAAAGAAAAAGTTTGTTACTTACAATTGTAATCGACCGACGTCTCGTAATGTTCTTTCATGACGAAGAGTAATTTTCATTTCAAAAATATTGTGAAAGCCAGAAAGGGTGCTCATGATGAACGAAAAATTCTGTTTTAAAAATATCCGCTGATTTCTCTGCAAAACCAATGCGACCTTAAGCAATTTGAATGGTGCGCTTCTATTTCAATAAAAAACAAGAAATCGGAGAAAGATGGCAGGCGGTTCCTTTATGTTTTGGACAGCTGCAAGACATCCTCACAAAAAAAATTCTATGATAGAATACCAATAAAACTTTATTGCAATGGTTCCTCTTACCACTGGTGCATTTCATTTACATTCTCGGGCATCATCTTCAAAATCCACGACGCGATTACATGGTATACACAGCAGAAGGAATCAAATTTCCACTATCTGGAGTTACTTAATATGCATCGAAATCCAGTCCCACTGGATTTCTTGGTTAATCCGCGTCCACATGTGGCCGTCGCTGCCGGCAATCGAACGCACGCGCTAAAATATTAGTGCAACAGCTTATCCCCTATATTACACCACTGCGGTCATGCAAAGGAATATTTAATGAATGTAAACATCAAGTTTAATGAGATCGCCTGTCAAAAAGGGCAATGAAGGCAAGAATGATAGTGAGTGCCAGCAACAAATTTTCGCCAGCATGCTCCAGCCTTTCCCTCACATACCGCACATTGCTCTGGCAAAGTGAACATTGAAAGATCGGGACCGGGCCGGGCTCGGGCTTGAATCAAAGGGCCCGGGCCCAGCACCGCCTTGTTATCATGGGCTCGGGTTTCACACGGCCCACAAAATTATGTCCGTGCAGTGCTCTACTTTGCCCACAGAAAGTTAACGTCCCATCGTCTCAGCTCGGTCCTGTTTATGTCTCTTCCACAGTACCTGCATGTCTCTCTCTCTCTTTCTGTCTGCTTCTCTTTCTGGTGCCGATGCCGAGCTGTGTAACAAACGTCGCTTAAACGCAATCATACCGTTCCCATAAATTCATGCTCTGCAAGCGTCGGTGTATAGCGTAGCTTTTATGACGCTCCTTTTTGGACCCGATTTCACTTGAATATTTATATTAGACGTAAAAATTATTTTATGCAATATAACTGTGCCCATGTTGCGAACACGCGTGTTTTTCATGCAGAGTATTAACTTAGACACGCTAAAAAGGGTGCCTTTCTAGTGTTACAAAGCGCCGTAGTGATTCAAGACGCGTGCTATACACTACAAAGCCTTTCACGCCTTAACCGTCTAACCCAGAGTCTACCCAGGCAGCACGCCAACACAGGACTGGTGTAGGCGTGAAGTCGGCCAAAATCGGCAGCGACATCGGGCCTAAGTCGGCAAATCGCGCTCGCGCTACTTTCACCCACATCTGCCCGATGACGGCCAGCCAGAATGGCTCCACTGTGGCGAAGCCACCGTGGGTCGATCTTGGCCAGCCAGAGTGGGCTAAATTTGGCGAGCCAGAACGGGTCGAATTTGGCTAGGTAGCATTGGCCGATGTTGCTGGCATTCAGGTTTTTTGGCGTGTTGTCTGCCCCGTCGATATGGGGAAACCCCTTGCGCGAACGTTCACAGCCATTATGGTGTTTCTAGTGTTTACCCCACGTGTATCGCACCGCTGAGATTGCAAAATTTTTTATGTTTGTGTTTTCACATTTCCGAAGGGTTGTGAAGGCATTTTCGAAGGCACTATGAAATGGACCAACAGTAGTTTGTGTAAATACGCCTCTCATGCATACGCGAAAGCTCTATTAACAGAGTAATAAGTGGGGCTAAGTGGATCCTCTGTACTTTTTATTAATGCGCTCTAAACAAATCAAATAACACAACAGA
>JABSTT010005207.1:0-17556 GCA_013339685.2 Hyalomma asiaticum
TGCGCTGTCGTTAATAAAGCATTCCATTGTTTGAACCTGCTGAGTCCGTTCTTGTTACTCGCGCTACAGCAGTGGCGACGAGGGTGGGACCTCATGTGAGCATGGTCTGCGAGTGACAGGATCTAACGATGGCATCTCGCCCCCCAGTTTTCGACGAGACGGTGAGCAGTTGGAGCACGTACAGGATACGGCTGGAAGCTTATTTTGAGGGCAATGGAATTACCGAAACGGCCAAACGCCGAGCTCTGCTGGTGTCTTCATTGAGCGATAATGTCGTGCGCATGTTGCAAGGGCGCCTTTCAACCGTGTCGGTTAACAGTCAGACTTACGATGAAGTCGTTGAATACCTCGAGGAACACTACAATCCTCAAGTTAATGAAATAGCGGCGAGTTTCTCGTTCTTCATGCGGAAACAAAGTGATGGAGAGAGCGTTCGGGAATACATTGCCGACCTTCGGAGACTGGCGGAAAGTTGCAACTTCGGCAGCTCGCTGCACCGTATGCTGCGGGAACATATAGTGTGCGGAATCAGGGACGACGACGCACGGCGGTGCCTATTAACGCGGAAGAAGCTAACTTTTGAGGAGGCAGAAGAATCTGCCATAGCTTCAGAGAAGGCGCTAGGCGACGTTCGTGACATGCGAGAAGCACAGCCAGTGACTACTGGAACCAGTATCAATGTTGTACAGTCGCCGCGAGGACAACGACCCTGGACAAAGGGGAACACTGCGAGGAACAACCGTTCATGTGAGCGTTGCGGCAGACCCCACGCGACACAGTCTTGCCGTCATCGAAACACCAAGTGCCACCATTGCGGCAGGAAAGGTCATCTGGCAAAGGTTTGCGGCAGGGACTGCTCTCGGAAACGTGGTGCCTTTGCCGTTGAGGAAATGGAAGGTGAGAGTGAAGAAGAAATGTTGCTGGCTCTTGTCGCTCACAGCTCCGCCGACACAGCTACGTTGAAGCCTCTCGAGGAGGAGTTGACATGGCAGAGCCGCAAATTGCGAATGATTCTAGACACAGGTTCTCCGGTCAGCGTAGTACCGAAGAACATATTTAAGAAGCATCGCCGATGGTGGCCGGCACTGAAAAAAACGTCGCTCCGCTTAACGTGCTTCCTTGGCCCATTGCCAGTTGTCGGCCAGATAACCATGATGGTTCAGTCTGGATCGACTGTTGTGACAAGCATGCTAATCGTGGTAGCATGTGACGGACCACTGCTTTGCGGCCGCAACACGATAGAGGCCTTCCTAAGGCGGGTGTGTCCTTCTGGGACACTGCAACCACCTCGAGTGTGAATGTTGTTCGTGATAACAAGATGACGCCTCTGCTCGATGAATTTTCGGATCTTTTCGAGAAAAAACTTGGCTGTTGCAAGGGCCCCGCTGTCCAGTTACACCTTAAAGAAGGAGCCCGCCCACGTTTCTGTAAGGCACGTACAGTGCCGTATGCCATGCGCTCCAAAGTTTCGGCCGAGATCGATCGTCTGGTACAAGACGGAGTGCTTTCGTCAGTAAGCACTTCAGATTGGGCAACACCGGTGGTGCCGGTAGCAAAAAAGAACGGCGATATACGGTTGTGCGGCGACTTCAAGTTGACAGTCAACCCGGAGTCGCACTTAGAACAGTATCCCCTGCCCAAAGTTGAAGGCATATTTGCGGCGCTTTCCGGAGGCGAAGTCTTCAGCACTCTGGACCTGCGCAATGCGTACAATCAGCTGCCGCTGGACGATGAAGCTAGGAAGATCGCGGTACTTAACACACACCGGGGCCTTTATTGCTACAATCGCTTAGCATTTGGAATTGCTTCAGCCCCCGCCGTGTTCCAGCGACGCATGGAGTCTATTTTGCAAGGTTTGCCGAATGTTCAAGTATACCTCGACGACATCATTGTGGCAGAGAAGGAAAACGACACATCGGTACTGCGGCAGGTGTTTCAGCGGCTTCGTGAACACAACCTGAAGTTGAACAAGGCCAAGTGCCGGTTTAGGGAAGCGCAAGTGTCATTTCTGGGGCACCGCATCGATGCCAAAGGTCTTCATCCTCTGCAAGATAACCTCGAGGCGGTACTGTCCGCGCCGAAGCCAACATCGGTAAGCCAGCTGAAATCTTTCTTGGGCTTAATTACTTATTATGCTAAATTCTTGCCCAACTTGTCAACGATACTGGCTCCCTTATATCGCTTGCTGGCAAAGGGGGTGCTATGGCAATGGGGGCCGTCCCAGGACCACGCATTTCAAGAAGCAAAAGGTGCCTTAGGCAAGGCTAAATTTCTGGTCCACTATGACCCGCAAAAACCCCTTCGACTGGAATGCGATGCATCATCGGTTGGTTTGGGCGCAGTGCTGTCCCATCGCATCAACGGCGAAGACTATCCGATAGCTTTTCGCTCAAGAACCTTGACGCCGGCGGAGCGAAATTACTCGCAACTGGAAAAGGAAGCGCTCGCCCTAGTTTTCGGTGTGACAAGGTTCAGAGACTATCTTTTCGGCAATAAATTTTGTTTGATAACAGATCATAAGCCGTTGACAGGGCTGTTCCATCCAGAGAAGCCAATTCCACAGATGGCGGCGGCCAGGATACAGCGTTGGGCGCTTCTTTTATCAGCGTATCAGTATGACATAGAATTCCGGAAAGGGCCATTGAACGCGAATGCCGACGCTTTGAGCCGTTTGCCGCTGCCGGAGCAGGGGCACTCTGGGGAAGATGATCCCGGCGAATACGTACTACATGCGCAAGCGTTAACAGATTTTTCTCGTCACGCGCAGCAGTTGGCAGAGAGCACAAGCAAGGACATCCTTCTCCGACAGGTGAAGACGTGGATTCTTCGTGGTTGGCCAAACCAGCGGGGGCCGGAGCACCAGTGCCTTCAGCCGTACGTCAGCCGCAGATACGAACTCACTGTGAGTAAAGGGCTAATATACTGGGGTCATCGTGTAGTTCTGCCCGAGACCGTGCGGGCCCTTATTCTGAGAGAACTTCACGACACCCACCCAGGCATGACTGCAATGAAGCGCTTGGCTCGTACGTTGTTTTGGTACCCGGGATTGGACCACGACATAGAGAAGCTGGTACAAAGCTGCCAGCAATGCGTACAATGTTGGGCCATGCCAGCGGAACAGGTCCCTTCAAGCTGGCCGAAAACCAACAAACGTTGGTCTCGCCTGCATATCGACTATGCAGGGCCAGTGGAAGGTCACATGATCTTGGTGGTGGTAGATGCGGAAACGAAATGGATAGAGGCAGTACCCCTGAAGACAGCAAGTGCAGAAACTACAGTCGAAGTATTGCGAGGGATATTCGCGCGTTTTGGTCTGCCCCATACAGTCGTTTCCGACAATGGGCCACAGTTTAACAGTTCAGTTACTGAAAGATTTTTCAAAGATAACCATGTCTGTCATGTTACCTCCGCTCCATACTATCCCCAGTCAAATGGATTGGCTGAGCGTGCGGTGCGCACCATTAAAGAAGGTATCAAGAAAAATAAGCATGGAAGTCTGCTCACTCGTATTTCGAAATTTTTGCTACGCTACAGAGCAACACCGAGTCGAGATGGGAAGTCGCCCGCAGAGATGTTGCTCGGCTTTCAGCCCAGGACCCGTCTAAGTGCACATTTCCCAGAGGAAGACGTGGCACGGTATCCCATGGTAAGCAGACCCCCGGCACCGTTGTCACAAATCTTTTCACCGGGAGCGCCTGTTTGGTAGTGGCAGTACAACCAAGCCGGCCAGAGATGGTTACCCGGCACAGTGACGTCAACAAGAGGTAGGCGTATCGTCACGGTGGACACCGCAGCAGGGGTGCAGCGCCGTCACGTGGACCAAGTGCGGCCACGGCTCGCAGAGGGTGAAGTAAAGCAAGAATTCTACGCAACTCGGCCCGAAGACAACCAAGACACAGAGAATGATCAACCTTCTGCAGCGGAAGACGCTGAACCATCGTCAGACCAATCACTTGGTACATCCCAGGCTTCCAGTGAAGCACCCTCCAGTGTACCGGCGGGCTTAGAACCCCCTAGGCGTTCTACGCGCACAAGGAGGCCACCCGACAGGCTAGGCTTCTAAGGGGGAGGAAGTGCCGTATCGCGGCAAAGCAAGCCCGTTTATCGCACCCCGAAGTGCGCATGCTCGTGCGGATTCGCAGGGAATAAAAGCACCTGCGCTGTCGTTAATAAAGCATTCCATTGTTTGAACCTGCTGAGTCCGTTCTTGTTACTCGCGCTACAGCAAAAATGACATATGGAGTTGGCGGCAGCGCTTTCGTAGAGGTGCAAAACGAGGAAAAAAAGAAGAAAACGAAGAATCGGACGAAGACGAAAGCGAGGGATCCGCCGCCCAAATCGTAATGCTGCTTATATGTTGAAACAGTAGAGCATTCTCTGTTAGCGTGTCGTCTTTATGAATGATTTGGAAAGAAAACACTCCCAACTGTGCTCGTTTAACTGGTTTGGAAGCTACATGAAAATTTTACTTAGCTTCTGCGTCCTGATACTGCGACACAGCCACAGAGATGTCTTTGATATCATTTGCAGCTTCGTTCAATCAGCAAAGCGTGTACGATATTAATTATTCTTTGGTAAGCAGTTAGGAGGTGTTCATGCAGCAATGGAATATTCCCCCTTTTCTATCGTCCCAGGCAGCATGCAACGTATGGCCGATATTGGTTTTATGGCGGAAAAGTCAGGCCCGTCCACGGCCTAATGTTGCCGACAGCGAGCCAGTATCAACTACGCAGCCGTCAATGACTGACAACGACGGGCTACTAGTAGCCGCTGCCCCGCCGATATCGGCAGGCCGTCGACTGTAATCGGCAACATGTGGCCTCATATGCCGCGTTACTGCCGACATCGGCTGAGGCGATGGCTTTCAACAGCAACTATGGCGCCGATTTTGCCTTTCTACAGGCAATATGGGCTGGCCTTAGCACGTTCTAAGCCAATAGCAACTAAACATAAAAAAAGTGTGTGTTGGGGGGGGGGGGGGGCGCGTCCTCTTCCGCACTAACCAGCATTCTCACGGCCCCCTCCATGCTCGTCCATTGTGCTCATCTAGAGTTTGCAAAGAATGTTGTTCTGAACCTGCTTTTGGTGGCATTTCCTGCCTTCAGAGGGGGAAACCACGCAGATTTGCGGGAACCTTCCGCACTCTCTCATCGCGGCTGCATTGCTACCATCGTGCAAGTTGTACGAACGAGTTTCAATGGCACCGCGCACTCTGTCTAGGCGTTCATCGTTTATTATGCGCTGCATTTATCGATCATTCAAGCTGATTGCGCGATTCTTTGGCGAGTGTACCTCCTAAGACAATGCCCATCCCAACTGTGACATCAGTTGTATATGAACACAAGCCTGCGAAATTTGGTGAGACTAGTGTCGTCGCCGAATTTGTATTGCTGACTCACAGCTGTGGAGTGCAGAGCGGATGGCAAAATTCGGTAAGTTGCTGGCCAGTTTTCAAAATGGGACGTGGAACGTTTAGCTATCATATTAAAGAAACGGTTCCACTTCATATATTATTTGTGTCGTGAGGTGCGTAGGTTCCTTATTTTCGAATAAAGAGCCTATGCACGTTGTCCCAAAGCAGTTTTACTTTATATAGTTAATCCTGTGCTTGTATCAAACATTCATTGGGTGGTGGCTTGCAGTTCTCATTGGTTGGTTGGTTGGTTGGTAACAACATAACATTATTTTTTCTTGCCCGTATTTTTACAGGTAACGTGATACCGAACACGCGCTCCTTGGTGTAGGACACGTGCGGCACTTCCGCACGCGATGGCATCCTTAAAGTAGCCTTGAAAAGATGTTCCTCCTCTAATATCTGCTTATAATGCACCTTGCACCTATAATTTAAGAATTTTTTTTGACTAACGACCCTGTCCCTTGTGCGTGTCGTGTTAGCTCACGTCTACATGTTTTCCTTTTCGATGTACGCCAAAAATATTATATTTATTATAATGCAAAATAGACCTATTTCAACTAATGTGCTGCTTTAAAAGTTGCTTTGCAACGGAACCTTTAGTCATGTTTTTTTTTCCTCTTGGTTATCTCAAACGATGTGAAGCCAAGATGTGGGGGTTGAATATTGAACATAGATTCATTATATAGTTAAAAGGAGAACTTTCTTTGGTTATTTTCTAAAGTAGTGCCCGTTTATGAGATGTTTCTGACATTTCTTGAATTTCTGCGTTTGTTCATAAATTGCAGGTAAGTTGCATACAATGATAGTATTGTGATGATGTGCTCCAAAGCTGTGCTAACTTTTCATGCCTTTTCCCGTAGGTTACATCCTTGCCGAAGCTTTTTGACTACGACGGGGCAACACGAGAATAGCATATTATCAATTCAAATTCCTGAAAATAAATGAAATAGTGCTTTCTCTATAAACCTCTCTTGTTGTGTCATTTCTTTTGTTTGGAACGCACAAATAGAAAGTACAGAGGATCCACTTAGCCCCACTTATTACTCTGTTAATAGAGCATTCGCATATGCATGAGAGGCACATTTACCCAAACTACTGTTGATGCATTTCGTAGCGCCTTCGAAAATGCCTTCACGGCCCTTCGAAAATGTGAAAACACATAAATAAAATTTTTGCAATCCAAACGGCGCGATACACGTGGGGTAAGCACTAGAAACACCATAATGGCTGTGAATGGTCGCGCAAGGGGTTTCCCCATGTCGGCGGGGCGACAACACGCCAAAAAAGCCTGAAAGCCCGCAACACCGGCCAATGCCACCTAGCCAAATTCGACTGATTCTGGCTGGCCAAATTTGACCGAAGGTGGCTGGTCAAATTTCGCCCACTCTGGCTGGCCCAATTCCGCTCACGCTAGCTGGCCAAGTTCGGCCCATGGCTGCTTCGCCACCGTCGAGCCATTCTGGCTGCCCATCATCCGGCAGATGTGGGTGAAAGTAGCGCGAGCGCGATTTGCCGAATTTGGCCAACTTCACACCTACATCAGCCCTGTGTTGGAGTGCTGCCTGGGATCCTTCCTGAACCCTTGTACTGTAATTACTTTGGTATTCTATACTGATGTAAGTTTGCATATTTCCGCTAATATCAGCCGTCTAAGACTTGAATCAATCAACTGGTCGCTAAAAGTGTTGTAGAGGAGGGAATATTGCTGGAGCCAACGACATTGCCCGTTCTACATCGTTTTTAGCGACCTGTTCATCGATTCAAGCGTCCGTCTTCCCCTGACGCAATGTCACGTGACATGTTCCCACCAAAGTTTAAAGTGAATATCAAGTGCATCGACCAGCTTTGCTGTGATTTGAACTTGTACAATGCAGCGGGGCTGCGAATTTTTTTTTTTTTTTTACCGTCGAGCAGCGACTGTTCACGCCGCTGTCGTCTTGCAGAGCGTGTTGCCTTACTTTGCTGGGCGTACTTTCGCCCCAATAAAGAGTTCGACTGACAACGCCTTCAATTGTGCAGCGTCCTTTATCGTCACGACCACGTGACAATAATCTCCGAACGGGCTCAGGACACTGCTTTAGTTATTTATTATTTATTTATTTATAAATACTGCAACCCAATGGGTTTTAGCAGAGTGGGAACACATGTTGTAAGTTTTACATTTTGGCATACATAAAAATGAAGAAATACAGGCAAAGGTGTACACTTTGTCACCTTGACACAGTGCAACACAAAAGAAAGCAAAATATATAAAAAGAAAAACAACATAATAACACCAAAATTTCACAAAACAACCATCACTCGAGGAATGTGGCAAAAAGTTTTAAGGATGGTTGTGACACAGCTTCGTTAGTTAGCTTGTTCCCATCTGTAATTGTTCTTGGCAAAAATGAACACTTGAAAGCGTTATTATGAGTAGAGAAGGGCGTTATCGTCAAGGAGTGTGGCTGTCTTGTGGCATAACCTGTGGAAAAATTAAGCATCGGCGTCATATCTAATTTATAGTAACCTTTAACTAACTGAAATAAAAATTTCCATCTCAGAACTTTATTTCTTTTTGTTGGTGTTGGAAGGTTGGCCTTAGCTAATAAAGATGTGATTGAGGTACGACCAAAGCTATTGCAAATAAATCTGACGGCTCTCTTTTGTATTTTTTCTATTTCAATAACATGTTTTTTAGTGTATGGGTACCAAATAATAGAGGCGTAATCCAAAGTAGGTTGAACTATTGCTTTATATGCAATAAGGCGAACGGCAGGAGTGGAAAGCTTGAGTGCTCTTCTGAGATAAAAGAGTTTGAAGTTAAGGCACTTGAAGCGCAAACAGACAAGGACTAGGACGAGTAGACACACACAGCGCTAACTTCCAACAACTTTATTGTGACACGTTGACACTCCATATATACCAAGCCGTGACGTCAAAACCGTACAGGATCAGCGCAGACGCAGGTATGCAATCTCCTTTTCTGACAGAAGTACAGAAGGGGTGCTGACACAGTGACTTGCTAATCTATCAATCTTCTCTGCTTCGATAATTTCCCTCGTGCGCTTGTCTTTGCTTTTACCTATTAGAACACATTTATCAAAGAGTGGTCTGCAATCAGTACACCTATTACAATGCTTCACAAGTTCCCCGTCTTCATCTTTTTTATTCTTGACATTGCGCTTATACTCTTGAAGGCGAACATTAAGGCAACGACCAGTCTGGCCTACATACTGTCGTCCACATGAAAGGGGAAATTGGTACACGACACCTTCTTTGCAAGTACTCAACGGGGTTTGGTGCTTTTTCCTACAGTCATACATCACAGGCCTGCCACCTTTGTTCACTTTACAGAGTTTGCCAAGCTTCTCAGGGGCTGAAAACATAACTGTTACATCTAATTGTCTGGCAATGCGTTTGAGGTTGTGGGACAGAGTGTGAAAATACGGAATGACAACAAGTTTGTTTGGAACAGGACTACGGTCACGCACGTGCTTATCTAGTTTTAACTTCTTTAATAACACTTCAGCAACTGAGACCTGGAGATGACCAGGATAACCAGAAAGCGAAAGCCTATGACATTGCTGCTGAAAACTTGCATACATCAGATGGGGACATGACTTGTGCAGAGCATTATGGAAACATAGGTTGGCGATGGCTCTTTTTACCAGTTTAGAGTGGGCGGAATTGAAGGGCAGGAGAGGCTTATTACTGCGTGGTTCGTACATCCAACAGGTATGATTGGGGTGAAAGATGAGCCTGACGTCGAGGAATCTCAGCTTATTATCAGCGGGCATTTCCGAAGTTAAAACGAGCGGGCTAAACCTTTGTCTAAGAACAGTGAGTATGCTAAAAGCCTGGGATTCAAAAGAATCGTGGTCACAGTCGATAAAAATCAAGAAATCGTCCACGTATCTAAAGACTTTAACGACCTGCATTGCGTCTAAGGTATCCGTAACGGACCTGTCAAGTTTCGCTAAGACGAGGTCACTTAGTATCGGCGCGATACGCGAACCGATACAGATGCCATCTTTTTGCAGATGGGGCTTGTCGTTCCACAGGACGAAAGTTGACCTAAGGTAAAAGGATAAAAGTTCTAAAATATTGCCAGCTGCAATACCTGTTGAATTTTGAAAGGTCACCGCTCCAAATTGGTCAATGCAATCTTCTACACAGTTTAGTAACAAGTCATGAGGCAGTGAATAATACAGGCCTTTGACGTCGACAGAAAAGGCACGCAAGTTGTCACTTTTCTTCGATTGCACAAACTCAAGAAGCTCGACAGAGCTTTTCACTAAAAAAGGGTCGTCTACTTGAAGAAGTTTTAGCTTACTCTGCAGAAAGTGCGACACCTGTACCTGCCACGTGCCGCGTTCAGATACTATAGTTCTAAATGGCTTATCCAGTTTATGCGTTTTGGCGCTGAAAAATACCTCTAGAAAGTCTCTTTTCGTGTTCGAAATGCCCTTCGCAAATTTAGTGAGGTTAAATCTGTTGCATAACTTTATCATTTGCCTCTTAACAATAGCTATATTAATTCCGTCATGGCTCACGAATACAGAAGACATCGCGCAATCAGCTTTAGACTTATAAAGTTCGACTGAAGAAATTGCAAAACCACCTTCTTTATCAGCAGGAATCACGGTCAGGTCTCGTTCTTCGAGGAAGGTCCGGACACGCTTGACAGGAAGCTTCGTCCGAGCAGGCTTCAAGCGGGAAAGAATCTCTACTCCTTCGGAATCTCTACTCCTTCGGAGGAGGGCCGAAGTTCGCGGTTGAACCTAAACGCTCCCCGCATGAGCTTCTGTCGTTTGTGCACCATTTATCGCAGCACGCTCCGCTCGGTGAGCATGACCGCTGCGTTTCCGAAGGAGTAGAGATTCTTTCCCGCTTGAAGCCTGCTCGGACGAAGCTTCCTGTCAAGCGTGTCCGGACCTTCCTCGAAGAGCGAGACCTGACCGTGATTCCTGCTGATAAAGAAGGTGGTTTTGCAATTTCTTCAGTCGAACTTTATAAGTCTAAAGCTGATTGCGCGGTGTCTTCTGTATTCGTGAGCCATGACGGAATTAATATAGCTATTGTTAAGAGGCAAATGATAAAGTTATGCAACAGATTTAACCTCACTAAACTTGCGAAGGGCATTTCGAACGCGAAAAGAGACTTTCTAGAGGTATTTTTCAGCACCAAAACGCATAAACCGGATAAATGAACAAATCGCAAGGTACGATTTAAAACAGGGAATGTCGCGGGAGCCAACGTTTCGACAAGCGGACTTGTCTTCGTCAGGGCGGCAACTGCCTTCTCCAGCGTTCGTTTATGTACGCCTTTGTACACCCTCCCCCGTCCTCAGAAAGAGAGGAGGAGAAGAGCAACACGTGCGAACATACACACACACACAAAAAAAAAGGGGGGGGGTTGGGTGCAAGGGTATTTGGGTGACAGGTGTTAGCGTGACTACTATAAATGGCAAGAGCGAAAGTTTCTAGAGAATCCGCCCTTTGTACTTATCTTGCACATGCATTGTGTGCACAGGGCTAGAAAGCAGGGTGGAAAAAAGGAAACACAGGCTCGGAACAGAAGTTACTCCTATGTCATGTGTCCCCCTCCTCCACCCCGTACCACCTGCCCCGCACCAACAATGCATTTCATGGAAAGCATGGGGCTAAAAAAAGGTAACTACACTGTTTAACGTCCTTGTTCTCCTGGAACCGGATGGGGGCTCAGCACCTGAAAGTAGACTTTCTGGGAGAAACATTGTTAGCTTGTGCATACCTCAACCTTTTGTCGTCTTTGTTAACACTCTTCCGTATCTAATGGATTCCATTAGATACGGAAGAGTGTTAACAAAGACGACAAAAGGTTGAGGTATGCACAAGCTAACAATGTTTCTCCCAGAAAGTCTACTTTCAGGTGCTGAGCCCCCATCCGGTTCCAGGAGAACAAGGACGTTAAACAGTGTAGTTACCTTTTTTTAGCCCCATGCTTTCCATGAAATGCATTGTTGGTGCGGGGCAGGTGGTACGGGGTGGAGGAGGGGGACACATGACATAGGAGTAACTTCTGTTCCGAGCCTGTGTTTCCTTTTTTCCACCCTGCTTTCTAGCCCTGTGCACACAATGCATGTGCAAGATAAGTACAAAGGGCGGATTCTCTAGAAACTTTCGCTCTTGCCATTTATAGTAGTCACGCTAACACCTGTCACCCAAATACCCTTGCACCCAACCCCCCCCCCTTTTTTTTTGTGTGTGTGTGTATGTTCGCACGTGTTGCTCTTCTCCTCCTCTCTTTCTGAGGACGGGGGAGGGTGTACAAAGGCGTACATAAACGAACGCTGGAGAAGGCAGTTGCCGCCCTGACGAAGACAAGTCCGCTTGTCGAAACGTTGGCTCCCGCGACATTCCCTGTTTTAAATCGTACCTTGCGATTTGTTCATCGATTCAAGCATCCATCTTCCCCTGAGCTTCTCTTCTAGTTTGGATAAACCGGATAAGCCATTTAGAACTATAGTATCTGAACGCGGCACGTGGCAGGTACAGGTGTCGCACTTTCTGCAGAGTAAGCTAAAGCTTCTTCAAGTAGACGCCCCTTTTTAGTGAAAAGCTCTGTCGAGCTTCTTGAGTTTGTGCAATCGAAGAAAAGTGACAACTTGCGTGCCTTTTCTGTCGACGTCAAAGACCTGTATTATTCACTGCCTCATGACTTGTTACTAAACTGTGTAGAAGATTGCATTGACCAATTTGGAGCGGTGGCCTTTCAAAATTCAACAGGTATTGCAGCTGGCAATATTTTAGAACTTTTATCCTTTTACCTTAGGTCAACTTTCGTCCTGTGGAACGACAAGCCCCATCTGCAAAAAGATGGCATCTGTATCGGTTCGCGTATCGCGCCGATACTAAGTGACCTCGTCTTAGCGAAACTTGACAGGTCCGTTACGGATACCTTAGACGCAATGCAGGTCGTTAAAGTCTTTAGATACGTGGACGATTTCTTGATTTTTATCGACTGTGACCAGGATTCTTTTGAATCCCAGGCTTTTAGCATACTCACTGTTCTTAGACAAAGGTTTAGCCCGCTCGTTTTAACTTCGGAAATGCCCGCTGATAATAAGCTGAGATTCCTCGACGTCAGGCTCATCTTTCACCCCAATCATACCTGTTGGATGTACGAACCACGCAGTAATAAGCCTCTCCTGCCCTTCAATTCCGCCCACTCTAAACTGGTAAAAAGAGCCATCGCCAACCTATGTTTCCATAATGCTCTGCACAAGTCATGTCCCCATCTGATGTATGCAAGTTTTCAGCAGCAATGTCATAGGCTTTCGCTTTCTGGTTATCCTGGTCATCTCCAGGTCTCAGTTGCTGAAGTGTTATTAAAGAAGTGAAAACTAGATAAGCACGTGCGTGACCGTAGTCCTGTTCCAAACAAACTTGTTGTCATTCCGTATTTTCACACTCTGTCCCACAACCTCAAACGCATTGCCAGACAATTAGATGTAACAGTTATGTTTTCAGCCCCTGAGAAGCTTGGCAAACTCTGTAAAGTGAACAAAGGTGGCAGGCCTGTGATGTATGACTGTAGGAAAAAGCACCAAACCCCGTTGAGTTCTTGCAAAGAAGGTGTCGTGTACCAATTTCCCCTTTCATGTGGACGACAGTATGTAGGCCAGACTGGTCGTTGCCTTAATGTTCGCCTTCAAGAGTATAAGCGCAATGTCAAGAATAAAAAAGATGAAGACGGGGAACTTGTGAAGCATTGTAATAGGTGTACTGATTGCAGACCACTCTTTGATAAATGTGTTCTAATAGGTAAAAGCAAAGACAAGCGCACGAGGGAAATTATCGAAGCAGAGAAGATTGATAGATTAGCAAGTCACTGTGTCAGCACCCCTTCTGTACTTCTGTCAGAAAAGGAGATTGCATACCTGCGTCTGCGCTGATCCTGTGCGGTTTTGACGTCACGGCTTGGTATATATGGACTGTCAACGTGTCACAATAAAGTTGTTGGAAGTTAGCGCTGTGTGTGTCTACTCGTCCTAGTCATTGTCTGTTTGCGCTTCAAGTGTCTTGATATGAACCAGCAAGCCCAACTTCACACGCTTCTAAAGTTTGAAGTTACATGACTTTATTACAGTGTTTATGGGTTTAGTCCAACTAAGGTCATGAGAAATCCAAAGGCCAAGATACTTGTATTGTTTTACTTCCTGCAGAGAAATGTCACTAGTTGAATATATGAAATGAAGGGGGCTACGTTTATGAGAAATTTTCACGAAAACAGTCTTTTTAAAATTCACCGAGATTTGCGATTTTTTTAGTTCTTAGAGTGTATAGGTCTACATGAACCGATATATCTATGTACAGAAAAAATGACTGAATTAGAGAAACTAAGAGTCATTTTTTTCCTATCGCTGCAGTTTCATAATCGGAGTGATAAAAGTAAGAAGAAAAAAACGCCCGTTCCCCTCTCTCCGAAATTTCCGGCCCAGTTGTTTACATGTGCGATCCTTTCCCACTCACAGACGTCGGCAGTAATTAGAATAAAAAGAAATCGGGTAATGTCGATCTTATAAGCTTGCTCTTAGCGAAAAGACTGGTATTTAAAGATTTCGGCAGCATTGCGAGATTTCAGATACGACCTTTGCGATGTGGACAAATTTGTGGCTAAATCTCATTAGACAGGCGATATTCGCTCTCCGCGGGCATAGGATCCACCAAGCATATCGCAATCAAGGGGAGCCATGTCCTTAAAAGAATAAGTAGCAGGGAGCGTTGCAGTGCGGGTATATTTATAGTAGCCGCGTTGTGAGAAGATGCCCTAATATATTACCACTGATCCTCTGGGATATCCAACCTAGATGCACTCCACCTGTCCGGTACATTTCTGGAGATAGTTTAGTTCCAATAAAGGGGCTCTGGCTTGCAATGATGTATCACACATCCCGTTGGGCGAGTACACGACATGACTTTATAGCGTTTCTCGCGATGTAATTATTGTGTTATATAAAGAAAAACTGATAATAAGATACGTGTGAAGTACAGTTTCTGTAACCTGAAAACAAGGAAATGCGCTCAGCGCGCGTTCTGTGTCGAAGCGACGGGTACAACCTCCATTCCCGCGCTGTTTGCACTTAGCATGGCGGCTTTATCCTCATTGCTGCTACGTCGCTCCAAGTAGCAACCCAGGCAGCACAGTGAGAAGGGCCAATGTTGGAAATGCATTGGCTATTCCGGGCCCAACCACGGGCTGGAATTGACAATGTAATGCCAATAATGTCTCTACCACTCTTTTAGTATACCATTGTAGGCCCGAGTTACACAGCCATTAACCAGTATTCGCCGAGCCATTTCTAAAGACAGGACACATTGGTCCGCATTGCAGAACCATTTACCAGTATTGGCGAGCCATCTCAATAAACATGACACATTGGTCCACGTTACAGAATCATTAACCAGTATTGCTAAGAGCCATTTTTAAAGAGTGGAAACATTGGCCTAATTTACCCGGGCAGTAAGAATTATTGGCAAGCCATGCATTTATGACGGAATTATCGGGCTGACGTTCGTAAGATATTTTCCAGTGTTGAAACCAAGCTTCCTCAACTGGCAAACCATTGGCCTTTCTTCTTTCTTTTTTTTTTTTGAGCCAGTTCCTGCACCGGACTTTTTCTTTCTTTTCTTTTTTTTTGTGCCATTTCAACACTTACTTCGAAAGTTTCAAAGAGTAACGCCCTGAGCACAGTGTAAAGACGTACATTTGGTCAGCAACATGTAGCGGCTAAATGCCTGATGCAAGATATTTGAGTTAACACCGGTGTCGCACGAGCAGCTTTAGGCGTGATCAACCCCGATTCGGATCGAATTTATATTATCAATACTGACTGCTGCTACGCGGACCACAGTAGCCCGGACGCAGTTTGGCGCTGACGTCAGTCATAACGATCTGGGGGCAAGATCGCGATGAAGAGACAGCGACCATATCATCACGACTGAAAGCGACCGCACGCAGCAACGCGTAATCCGAATCCATATCTGTTACACCGATTTAACTTTATGTATTTTGCTATCACGTGCCGAGCGTCCGATGCCGTGCTCCTACTGTAGGCGCCCCGGTATGACAACACTGGATCCCGCTTCCATAGATTTATAGCGGCAAGCAGGACCTATCGGATCGGAGTGTCTGCACAGCGGCCAATTAGCTCTGCCGTCCCTGCTTTGACTGGCAACTTCCAATTGATGCGTGTCCCGTGTTTGAGAACTAGGTTTATGCAACTGTGATAGAACAGTGCGGTTACTGCAATAGAACAGGCTGCTAAGAACCGCACAACAGAAAGACTACGGCATCCGCAGGCACAAATGCGCGGAGTAGTCTCGTCAGTTTCAATAAAAAAAAAAGTCGGCTAAGCCATAACATTCTAGCTAAGTACGGCTGGAACGCAATGGCGGCTAGCTCAGTCACTAAAAGCGCTAGGTGCTTTCCGTACGAACATTGTCGTTAAGAGTTCGAATCCTCTAGTTGCAATTTTTTTTTCTTTTTTTTTTTACAACTCTGCGTGCGATTCGGCATGCGACATACGACTGGTAAAGATCACGTAGTCAAGATATGTGAGATCAGCGCGTCGGCATAGACGCCCATAACACATCGTGTCCTCGTGTATTAAGTGCAAAATAAACCATTTTGAACAGCCCTGCTTAGTTGTGTAATAGAAGTGAAGAACATTGCCGATAACACTATGCCTTCGCGAGTAACAGACGCATCATAGCAGCCCGACGCCCGGACGACACCGAGGCCGACGTTGTAGCTGTCGTCGTTCGCTATCAACCGCCAGCCCATCACAACGCGCTCATTTTCGCCGACTCAATTAAGATTTTTAGTCATATGTCGTGCGTTAGCGCATGCGATTAGCTTTCTCGAAACTCCGATGTGAATGAAGCGCTTTGGCAGAAACGAAGGAAGCCGCTTAGTCGATCGGAACGGCCATTGGCGGTGTTTGTTTACTTTCGCACAGCGGCTGCTTCCGACCCCTCGAGTGCTTTCGAAATGGGCGCTGCATTGCAGACTGGCTCCCTTTAGTCATTATACTACTCAATGAGGATTTATTTCGTGCAAGAAACGAGCCATAATCCATATTTTCTACTAAATTCCGGCGATACCGGCAAGCCGCTGTCCGAAAGCCACATTTGCTAGGATTCCATAATCAAAAAAAGAGGCGTGCAGGACACGGACACAAGGAGTTGTTAGTCGGTGTTCGTGGTGTTCACAGTTCTCCTTGTGTCCGTGTCCTGCACGCCTCTTCTTTTGATTATGGACTGTTACCAACTCGCTCAACTTTCTGTCCTTTTGAACTTCATTGCTAGGATTCACACGTCGGCGATGATGTATGACGGCAGTCAAGCACGAATTCGCTTTTTAGGAACATCTGGCGTCACCCCAGGTGTTTTATGTACTACAGTGGGTTGACAAGGAGCGCGTGAAGAAAGGGATGAGTTCCGAAGCTCATCAATTAGGTCGGGGCAATATCATCGGGAAAAAAAAAGGTACACGAAGGAAACATCCGGAGCACATACCCTCCTAGCCTGTGTAAACATACCAAAAACCGAATAAGTGCATGTATTCTGCTCGTGCACTAGCATCAAACTGCGGTTTTTTAAAAATAAATTGTACCTATGAACTTCAAAAAAAAAAAAAAAGAAACAGCTAGCTAGAATTCTGAAAAAAGTTTAAAATGATTCTACACTATGTGCTAAGTGAGGACATTTTTTTTTTACTCGTTTCTTTTGGTCTTGTCAGGTGTACATAGCAGCATATTGTTATTTTTTTCAAGTTCAGATTAATAGCACAATCATGATGGATTTCAGTGTGTTGGATTTCATGGCAGTGTTGCCTTTTTGTTTCTCACAAATGACGCCACTGTCTTCTAAGTTGATTGAGGCAGAAGCAGCATTGGCTGAGTCTGCGATCGCAGAGAGCCCGATATGCTTTATTTGTTCGCTTCGAATTCAACAAATGAAGAAAATGTGCACCTCGTTATTAAAGGTTAACGAAAGAGTGCAGCGACGTTAGTGCCCAGAGGGATGTCATTTGTTGAAAGAACAGTGGATGCTTTTCAGCTGTGTTTGAAACAAAATTGCAAATTCCCTTGTGCATTCAGTGCAACAATATTA
>JABSTT010005208.1:0-18981 GCA_013339685.2 Hyalomma asiaticum
TCCCCATTTACACCCTAAGGGTGTAAACATTTACTGTGTAACTAATACAAACTAATAAAGCTATTTAAAGGATTACTGAGTTTCAAAATTTGGTGTTTTGATAGTTATCTAAAGCCCTAGACCCTTGCTTGAGAAAAAGATCCATTAGACAAATTTCGAAAAGTCTTATAGAGCATATCGATATAAACTAGCAAGAACAATGTATTAGACTAATACAAACACCTATAAGACAAGTGAAGATTCCTGTAAGACTAATACAAACACCTATAAGACAAGTGAAGATTCCTATAAGACTAATACAATACTAATAAGACTAATAGAAAATACAGAAATTACAGAAAATACAGAAATAGAAATAGAAAATACCGGAAATAGAAATTAGACTAATACAACTCTCTATTTAGAATTTTCGCTAGGGCTGCGCAACTTGAATTCTTCATTTCTGTCAGCCGTGGTTCTCACAGATTCTCTATCCCTCTGTTCCTCGCTCTCCGCGAGCATCGACGCGCACGTATTAGGCATTAGTACCTTCGCATTTGAGAACAGTCCGTTTAATATGGGTCCCCGGCCATAAAGGATTGCTCCTCAACGAAGTTGCTGATTCTTTAGCAAAGGCTGCTCTAGACGGACCGATTCCCTACTTTCCTGCGTCCGCTTATGTCACGGCTTCTAGGTTTCGTAGGCGATCGAGTCATAAGGGAAGCGTTGAGAGACTCCGCGATGACAAACTCCACAGATTATTGTCACCTTCTGTACCCTGGCGGAGAATAGTATGTCAAACACGTCAACTGGAAGTGTCCCTTACGAGGCTACGCTGCCGTGTACCGAGCCTAAATTTCTATGAGCACAGGTCTGGTCGGGTACGTTCCTTCACCACTGTGTGCATTCTGCGGAGAGCAGACGATAGATCATTTCCTTTTGAGCTGTCGACGATTTACCGTGACTAGGAAAACATGGTTAGAAAACCCCTTGCGAGCTCTTGGAATAGACCTGTCTACGCCTGTGGTTCTGTCTTTTGGTGCCTCCATTTCTGGATATTGCAATAGGAAACGTGCGGCACCTACAGGTGGCGCGCTAATGCAGTGCGCCAGCGCGCCGTCAGCGCCACGAGTGGCCACTGAGTTGTTAACTGACGTGGGACGCATTTCGCCTCTCCTTCTGCTGCGCCCGCGTTTTGCGGACGTGCGTGCGCGCGATGGCTACTGGTGTTATAAAGCGCGCCGGCTTCAAGAAAGTAAAGAGCGCAGGGTTTTTCAGAGCCTCGAACGAAGAGAAAGGAGGCAAATTATGCCGCAGCAGGCACGTTTTCGACGTGACTGAAGAGACCACGGTCGGACGGAGTATTTTGAAAGGGCGGTGTGTGCGACAGCCAACGTGAACCAGGAAGCATACGCCGTCATCATCGAGGTTTGTGCGAACGCTTTTCATAATTTTACCTGCTTATTACCGAGCAAACGATGACATTAACGTGAGACATGTGCTGTAGCGTGATGTTGTCTTGAGGGCAACCAAGCGCGATCGGCGCTAGACGTACAATCGCCTCCCGTCTTGCATTTAGTGATGCCGTAACGATTGTGCGAACCTTACTATGCTGCAGTTCCGTTTGTGGGACGTTGCCCGGGCTGCATGAGTGATTGAGTAATCTGTTACGTGTCATCTTGCAAGTGATATCTTAGCCGTCGCGTAGCATAGAACTGCGTGGCGTGGCACCGCTATGCCATGCTCAGCGCTGTCAAGGCGCAAATGCAATAACAGGTGCATTAAATGATTCCGCGCGGTCCCCTGTGCTTGTGCCACACATCCGCTCTTGTTATTTACTGTTGCCGTTTACGAACTACGCTTTCTGCTTATACTAGGCGTGCGAGTAACACTTTTTACCTGCAAAATGAGCGTGAATGAATAATGCTCGCCTTTAGGGCACTTATTAAATGCACAAGCTGAGAACACACGGAAAGCATGCCAGACTGACCAGCAGAAAGAACGAAAATGGTGAATGTGAAGACCCAGCCGACGCTGATCATTTGCGGCAGCCCTAATTTAAATTGTGTCTTAAGTCAATGCAGAAAGTTGAAAGAAACAAATCATTGCCACTTTTACAGCAATAACGTGGCCTTTTCTTGAGACAGGGACCTGGGGCAGACATTTCAGCTCCAGCAGAACAACAGCAACTAGTCTTTGGGGACAAGAAAACGACAAATTAGCTATACCAACTTCGTATGCCTCAATAACTTTACGTTCAGGTAAACATGTATTGGACATTAGGTTTAGCAACACATCTGAAGCATTTTGTAAGACAGTTTACAACGATTACATACACTTCCTATGGCCACAAAGAGGGAGAGAGCAGAGAAAAATACATTTTTTTTAGTCAAGAATGAGCGAGCGCGCCCAGGTTAGAAAGTGAATATCACACATACTGTACAAGCTCATGTGTTTGTGCTCAAGGACCTCACGCTGTTTAATGTTACATTATCTGTTCGAGGCAGACAGTGAGCGCTAGCATAATAGTGATGCTACTGAATGCACATATGCATCTAAGCAACAAGTTACACCAACATCACAAGTGTGCTTTGGATTGTAATCGAGCCCTGTCCAAATTCGTGCAAATCGACAGTGGCGTACAAATTCAATTGCGGCTGTCCCAGCTGTGCTAATCTGTGACCGGGCTTTGAGGTTGACGGTTAGATCAAAAGCGTTGCAGTTTGGGTAAGTTGGTATGTCATGATTAGTGAGCGTGTAGCGCTGTTCAGGACGAGCGAAGACAGAGAAGGCAGGGATAAACAAGAGCACAAGGCAACACGTTTAGCGCTCACCCTGTCGCCTTGACAAAAGCTGATGGTTAGCTTCCGCACTATGAACTGTACTGCACGAGAGCGCAAATCTTCACCGCGGTTTGTATTGTGCACAAACTACACGGGCTGTTTTACGAATTGAAATTTGCATATAGGGCAACGGGCGCACTCGCTCTCAGCTGCGCATAGTCTTAGCCGCAACGTTACTTCAACGTTGTAAACATAGGAGCACAAAGTTTCAATGCACTTTTGAAATAAATGTTCTCGCATCATTTTTGCCACCGTGAATGCCCACTAGCCTTTGGGAACAGTGCACACAGCTCGCAATGCCATGCAAGCGACACAAATAAAGTGACAGTGAACTTACCTTATGAAGAAAAGTTACCACCGAGCGCGCGTTGAGCACCTAGCACGACGTCCGTCGAGCGAGAGCTTTCGGGAGCATCCGCCGGTGCACGATGACTTGAACAAATGCAACCTCGACGCCGCACAGAGTCCCGTTCATTAAAACCCCACACATTCCGTACCACCGACGCTGAAACATGGTACGGCACAACAAAGAATGCACCGAGAGTCGACCCAGGTAGCACCAATACGTTATAATAACGTTATTATGTTCAGCTTGAACGTTAGTAGGAAAATGCTGTTAATGTCATCCTTTTTAACGTATCTCCAACGTTGCATAGAAACGTTTTATAACGTTTGCACTACATAAATGAAGCATTCGTGAACGTTTTTACAATGTATGCATAACATTAAGCTACACGTTAGAATAACGTTTTGCAAAGCAATGTATGCATAACATTAAGCTATACGTTAGAATAACGTTTTGCACTACATAAATTAAGCATTTGTGAAACGTTTTTACAATGTATGCATAACATTAAGCTATACGTTAGAATAACGTTTTGCACTACATAAATTAAGCATTTTTGAAACGTTTTTGCAATGTATGCATAACATTAAGCTATACGTTAGAATAACGTTTTGCACTACATAAATTAAGCATTTGTGAAACGTTTTTACAATGTATGCATAACATTAAGCTACACGTTAGAATAACGTTTTGCACTACATAAATTAAGCATTTTTGAAACGTTTTTGCAATGTATGCATAACATTAAGCTACACGTTAGAATAACGTTTTGCACTACATAAATTAAGCATTTGTGAAACGTTTTTACAATTATGCATAACATTAAGCTACACGTTAGAATAACGTTTTGCACTACATAAATTAAGCATTTGTGAAACGTTTTTACAATGTATGCATAACATTAAGCTACAAGCATAACATTAAGCTATACGTTAGAATAACGTTAGAATTAAACATTCCTAAAATATTGTTACAATGTATACGTAACATTGGGCTAAACGTTAAGATAACATTACAACTAACACTCCTGAAACATTCACAGGATGTTCACGTGTGGTATTGCACATTAAATGAAATGTACACTTGACTCTTGCAGTGCCTTCTAGGCACAGCAGTAGTCGAGTATACATTTCACCTGATGTAAAAATAACATAATCCTCCAAACTTGGCTTCACAGCAATACTTTATTAGTGAGCTTGCATAATGCACAAGAGTGAAATGATGTTGATGAATTAAAAATAAACAATACAAGCATCATTTTTCATGCATGTGGCCTAAAGCAGTACATCTGTCTTTTGAGGTAATCTTAAACATAAATGGAAAAATACCCAACAGCAAAACTGAATAAGTACACAAAAAAACACTTATGTCAAAAGTCAGATGCCACTTCTTTGACACAAACTCTGTATGCACGAATTTTGCCACAAAATTTACTCAACAGAATGGTCTAAGTAAAAGCTGTACGATGTGAAAACAAATATCAATGAACTAAAAGTAGTGAAAGGTGTCGAAAATGACAGTGTATGTGAAATGTTCTTGATGTAGCTAGGAACACACAAAAGTTCAGGCACCATCATGTAGTACTTGACACATTAGAGCACTCAGCAGCATAGTTGTAACAGCAATTTGTGCAAAGTTGGTGCAGTGGTTAGCATATGTACAAGGGAGATGTGAGGGGCACTTGGCGCACATGAGATACGGTGAAACACTTGGACCAATGAGGATGTGGCTGAACATTTGGCTAAAATAGGTGACATAGTTGAGTACTTGGTACATTTGTGAAGCAGCAGAGTGCTTGCTACACTGAAAACAGGGCAAAGCACATGGTATGCAGGATATATTAAAGGCCTTAGGCATAGTCACTTGACACAGGACAATAGAGTAGCACAGGTACCGTAATGGTAAATTTCAACATGAATACTTCAGAAATTGAAGCATACATGCACATTCAACAACAACTGCCCATAACATAGTGGCGTCTTAATATGCATCAATAAATGCCACCTTAAGCTGGTAATAAACATTTCTACCATGCAAAGCAGTCTAGACAGTTTTCTTGATAATGGATGTGTGGTTTCAGTACATACATATAGCTATGGATAGCATGGCTTCATGTAGTACTTTCCCATTTCATGGCTGTGGTCACATGAAAAAAACAACACTGTCGGAAACATCTGCTTATTTTAATATGCCCACGTGTAAGTAACATTCATTTTCTTACTGCCCACAAAAAAGTAAGAAATTCTGAAGATAGCCTACATCAGAAATGATTTTAAGCTTCAATGAATTCTGACACATCTATTTCACACAAAAACAAGAAAAACATGTCAAATATAAGAGTGCTGTCCTAGCAGCATTTTTGTTATGACTGTCTTTCTATAAGAAGCACAAAAGAAAAGATAGGTAAATAAATGAAAGCTCATAAAATAAAGCCCATTCAAAGAAAATAACTTCTAATAAGCACTGATTCAAAAAAACCTGAGGAAGACACTTAGATGAACGCTTAAGAGTGAAAAGCTGAGCTGGTTGGTTCATGATTAAATTCAACGAAAAGCTGGCAAAGCAGGACATGGACATCGAAGTCCGGCGAAGGTATGTCTGCAGTGTGTACCTTTCTATGTCCGTGTCCTGCTTTGCTGGCTTTTCGTTGAACTTAGACGCACACAGGTTAACAAGACAAAGTGCAAAGGCATTGAAGCCAGCACCCTCATCAGCATAGTGCACGTTGACTTAGATTTTGTGAACAAAGCAAACAAGGACACATTATATCACTCCTATGTTTTGATCTGATAAAGATGGGCTTATATCCTAAGATTGGGACTGCAGACGTCTTTTTTTAGAATGAGCCGTTTTAGGAAATCTTGTTTTACCTCTTTCTTCTCTCATTTTTCTTGTGGGAAGACAAACTTGAGCACAAATGTTGCCTGGACATCATTTTATAATTGACACCATTTCTTTCTTCTCCAACGTGCCAAGGTGCATGATAAAAAACGTTTATGATTTGGGTAATGTTTGGAACTTTCTACAATCCCCCCCCCCCCCCTTTTGTAAACAGTACAGAACAACCAATGGAACTCATGGCCATGCTCCTTACAATGACCAGGAATGCAGCCACAAAAATCTGAAAATACTGTGGTACAGCAATAGGAGGACACACGTGCTGCAAGCTTTCAATACTTTATGGCATGCTGCATGGCAATGCTTTTATATAATTAAGTTTTCGGTTCTATGCAGTCTTATGGAGAAAGCATGAATACCAAGTTGATGTGCATGTTCGGTCCTCTCATGGAATCGTCCAAATGCATCACACCAATAATCAAACTCTCTCTGTTCCTTCTCTATATAAAAACATATACGTTTGTCTCTTTTGACATTTGTCAGTGGGGAGCAGAAAAGCAATTCAAAAGCAGCTCAATGATTTCGTGCACTTTGCTGCAAGAAAGACGGCTCCTAATTTTTAAATGATAGTCATCGCCAGTCATAGAGTGAAGGCATAAAGCTGGCTAATTACTGAAACATGGAACAAAGCTATTAACGGTGACATTTGCAGCAGCACTCCATAGAGTTCATTATTTAAAAAATATGTAAGGAATAAATACTCGACACTACATAGATGACATGCATAATGAAATGTGGCACTGTCTAAATGCATATCCTCTTAAACGCACAGTGGAGGGTACGTATATCTGTACATTCATATCGCAAATCAGTCCTTCAAAGTTCACGTCATATGCACTTGAAACCGATGATATTCAAGCAAGTCAAACACACACACACACACACACACACACACACACACACAAAACCCCTGCAACTTGCAACTTCACGGATGGAATGCTTGAGCTTGTAATGGGCCGAGAAGTCCTTGCCACACAGCTGTCAGGTCCAGTGCAGAAGGGTCCTTATGAAAGCACAGTTGGACAGGGCCATTAACATTCACATTAATGCTGAGATCTCAAATCTCTACAAATCTGCTACTGTAGGGAACAAAAACATTAAAATGTAAGTTTTTTAAAATACTTTTAAAGTACAAAAAGCTATTCTTTGATATTACTAGACAGCTCCACTCATTAAATTCCCACTTCCTCTCATGCCCAAGAATGTGCGTGGGCCTTTTTGAAGTCTATAACTGAGAAAAGCTACTTCTAAACAACGAAGTGGTCTGCTTCATGTTAGTACCATGGAGATAAGTGCAAGTGCTGATAAACTGGCTACATCCCAAAGTGTAGTTTTAGACGCTCTAACGGGAGGCCACAGAAGCACTTAAGTAGTTCACGAGTTACTGTCCTGGCTTAAGTTCCACAAATGTTACTGAAGCAAAAAAGAAGTTAAAAAGATAAACACCCTAAATGACACATTCGCGTACTTGAACGAAGCGGCTAGGGAAATGCAACGACGCAAAGGAAAATTCGGTCACGCATGTTGGGACGATGATACGCTAAAACTTGCAGAGAGTAGCTCACTCTGAGGAAGGAAAACATAGTACTGACGGCGGTGAAAAGCATATGAACGTTGTAGAGATCATCTACATGCTTTAACAGCAACCACGTGGAACAGAACTTCCGATAAGAGAAGAGGCGATGAAAGAAAGCCGCCAAGGCAGTTCCGCAGAGAAGATAGCAGGAAATAAACACTAATTAAAAGAAAACAGTGATTCATTTCTCGCGGAGGCGACCCGCTGCCCCCGAGGCAGCCGCAACTCGGTTCAAACCACCGGCCGAAAAGCATTGAAAGAAAGCCGCACCACTCGGAAGGTCGCGTTCAGTATGCGAGAAAAATAGACACAAACATGCTCGTTATACTAAGAGCAGTTTACTTATCGTGCAATCATAGTCGCGCCTTTTACATCGCTGCTCCTGATCGCCCGTTGTAGAAAAGTTAAAAATGCCGACGGCAGTACTTACCAGTTTCCGTTCGGTGGACGCTCCGCGACATATAACAGCAGGTCTTCGTAATATGTAGCACGGGCAAGACACAATAGACGAGCACAAAGAACAAACAACCACTCAAACAATAGAAGAAAGGCAACTTTTTCACCGAGCCGAGGCACAACCACCCAACTACGAGCACCGACGGACACGTGATGCTCATGGCGACGATGGCGATTTGGCCATCTGGTTTGGCATAGAGTTTCGCCAGTTTCGCTTTGAATCGGGTCGCATACGTAGTAAGCGCGAAGTAACGTAGGTGAAACCTTTAAAATTTTTGTTGAATATTCGAAATATTCAGTATTACAGAATATTTAAATACCAGACGTACACTTGCCAGAGCGTTTTTATGAACAATTGTTTCTCAAGTCTAATGAAAAATGCGTGTTTTTCACTTGAAATACATTATACGTACTACAAAATAAATACAAATGCGCAACAAATTGACGCTTACGAAGTTTGTTCTATTCAACTAGAAATGACAACTTTGTCGATCACTATTACATAGAAGTTATGTTAACCACTTACGTTAACTTTTCGTGCGATCTCAATGTTTTCTAAACATTTAATGCATAACGTTCAACGTTATATGTTTATATTGAACGTTACATTAATATTCCAAAGCAATCGTTAATATTACATTGCACTTCGAACATTAATGTAACGTTTGAAGTACAACAAGAAACGTTATATGTTTAATGTGAAACGTTAAAACAACGTTGTTGAAAAACATACAACGTTACTGCAACATTCACAACAAAGATGTAACGTTTTTCTAATGTTCTGTGCTACCTGGGGAGCTATGCACATGCGGCACTGGGTGACCATACAGCGCTTCTTTTCTTCCCGTACGACACGTCAATTTCGGTTCAAAGTGTTCTTGCTCCACTGGTGAGGACGCATTATGATATGGTTATGCCACATTAACAGCATTTACAAGAACTAATCGCCAGTGATGAAGCGGTAGAGGTAGGACACCGCGACTTTCCCTCGTAAAAGGCACGACGAGTGGTGCACCACCTAGCGCTTCAGCTTGTCATCACGGAGGCTATATTTATAGTTCAACGAAGCCACAAATAGTTTTTGAACATAAGTTTCTCTCTTTAGCGGATTACAGTGTTCCTACACTTATTATGACGCACTATTTATTGCTTACTTGCGTGATCATGACACCATGTACGGAAAAAAAGTGTAATAGTTAGCATACTGTTTGTTATTGCCTCAGAGATTGCAGCCACATCTGTGTGTTGCGGCCTCGCTTTGCCATTACGTTTCTCATCGTTGAGCGGTTTCAAATACAGTTTCTTGCTTGTAGTAGCCTTCGTTTTTCTCACAAACGTTGCAATATGTTCGCAGGCTTTAAAGCAGAGCCAGTCTGAGCCGTTATGTGCGTCTAGTAAGCGGATAAACTGCGAATAAATACGTTGCACAGGCGCATGAGCTACGCACCTGACGCTTTTTTTTTTTCTCGTTTGTTTCTCCTGCGTTTTGTAAATATTCGGCATGTACGTTTTACTCATGCTTCCTCTGGATCTATCGTGTTTCGCACAATTGCCAAAGCATGTAAAGAACTTGACGGAGAGGAACGTGCGTGATCCTTGATACGCGAACGCTTGGGTGCTCTTTCATATGATGCTGTAAGCGGAACAATAACGTACAACCGCGGTGCATGAATCAAGGAAAGATTATCGGCAGATATTGGCTTAATTTGTCTAAAATCATCCGAACATTGCGGCACCTGATACCGAATTCTGCACGCACAATGCGGCCTCAGGTGGATCATTTCTCGTACTTAAAAGAGCTGTTATCTGTGCGGCCTTAATGTAGGTGATAATTAACACGTACTGATAAATACGGATGTCACATTGATCCATTGTCCGCGTGCATTTTCATGTGAATGTCGGATCATTCAGACCATATATTTTCTCCGCAGAGTTCTCATATATCTGCGTTGTTTACATCGACACGCATACCCACGTTCGCTGAGCGCTGGCAGCAAATGCCCTCTGCAAAATATATTCACTGACTTGTGATGCATTACTAGAGCCACACAGCACGCTTATGCGCGACCAACTGCTGCAATCGATACGACACGTGTTACATACGGCGCATGCCAGGGCATCAAGTATGAGAGATAATTGCCCCATAGAATTGTTGAAAATGCCACCCCTACTGTGCAGATCGCGGAGCACAAGGCAGGTTTTGCTCTCCATGGGCACAGTTTGCGTGTTTAGCAAGGTGCGTTTGTACTGTTAGATGAAGTGTTTTCCCCAATACTACAATATCGTACGCTGGCAAACAGACACGTTCGAGCCAGCAAGAAATTTGTTTACGTTACGTACTGCATATGCTACAGTCAGCGTAGGCACCAGAGCTACGGTAACTCGAAAGTAAATGTCCAGACGTAACGACAAACAGATGATAAGGTTGCTTGCTCGTCATGTTCGCGATGAGCATTTTAGTGCGACTATTTTGCCAGCGTTGTTTCGCCCGGCCCTGCGCCTTCGGTGCTTCGCTGTGGCCAGAGAGTACGAATGCGGTTCTTTCTGAAAAGAGCATCATACGGTTCCCTCCTAGCAGCGAAGTTAAAGTAGAAAAAAAAGAAACCCGAAGAAAAGAAATAATGCCGCGGTTTGAACCAGCCCCAATCCCACCAATGTGGTGTGGTATCGAGCTGCAGCCACCACGTCCACGCAGATAGTATAATGTTTATATTACGTCGACTACATGTGCTGGTGTCCACGGTGATGGTTTGTGCACATAGCGGTGTATAATTTTGTTAACATATACGCCGCTGTACACTGCCGCAGATATCACTCGGTCGAAATGTGACGCTCTACGACCGACTGCACCCGGCAGAATTGGGAACGGCGATGAGAGCGACTACGTACGTGTACATGTCCCTCGAGTGATTGCTCGATCTTCAGATCATTCAGATGACTCATTTCTCAACTATTTGTAGCCGAGATGTGATATTTAAAATGTTATCTGCCGCCGGGAGTCGCGAACACGATCAACTGCTCCCGCGGCCAAGCGATCGGTCACTGGAGTGGGCTGAATTCGGCACACACCAAGCATCGCAAGAAAACTCGCATTCAAATCGATAATGTTATATAGGAGCCGATGCGCAGCAAAAATTGCAGGACGATTCTTTAAAATCACGTTTCGGCTCTTCGGTAACAGGACGACGCAAATACGTACGTGTGAATACGATCGGGATACCCTTCCCGATCGCCACTTTTGCTCCGTATGGAACCTGCGGACGACGGCACACAAGCACGCTGTCCAGCGCGTCGCCGCAGGTTCGGTGTGACAAAGGTAAATTTCACTGAGATATAGTTGGTTTGCAACCCGCACATTAAGAAGAGCCATGCATGTTTGCGTGGCTTTTCCCATGGCTGTCTGATTAGTCCTAACTCCGGCATTCAAGATCCTGACCGTATGGGCAGACCCCGCGGTATCCTAATTGTGAAGGCAGGCCGCAATCAAGAATCTTAACCGTATTGGCAGACCGCGGTCAAGAATCCTAATTGTAAGTGCAGGCCGCAATCAAGAACCCTAACCGTGTGGGCAGACCACAGTCAAGGATCCTAATTGTGAGGGCAGGCGTCAGTCAAGAATTCTATTTGTAACGGAGAGCAGCAGTCAGCAATCCTAACTGTAGCTAGCTGCCGCAATTAAAAATTCCTATGTGGCATGCAAGAATCCTAAAGGCCAGTCAAGAGTGCTCTGACTTTTTTTGCCTGGGAGGCCATGCCTATTATGGCAAGATGATGTGGGAATTAGTAAGACATTACAACCAGTTTCACTTTAATGAATATTTGGGCTTACCATGCCTCCTCTCAAGCAATAATGGTAGTTTGTTATATTGCAGAGGCATAATCTGAGACTCTAGCATGAATATTACTCTTTGGTGTCCCTTAACATAGCATTCATAACACTGCAAAGAAGCATATAAGTTACAAGAAAAAACAAAAACACTAAGGAATGGTTGCTATTTTAATCAGAGTGACAAAACAGTGGCCCCACAGTGTACAAACTAGAAACAGTGTGCTAACTCCCAAAGCTATCCGAGTAGAATATGATGGTCTAGTGTGTTAAGCATGCAAGAAAAGTTGTCCTTTCTTTTTATGTAGCCACAACAAATATGCATGCAATAAGTGGGGGATTACATTGCTGATGCAGACCGTGAAGCATAAAGAGCAGCACATGCATTATCACCACAAAACATCACTACATGTAAGGGTGCCAAGGAAAGCAAATGGGGTACGACAGGAGCGGCCAAACTGCATTTGACTACACCTGTGCAATCAGCATGCGCAAGCGATAACACCAATCTGAATGAGCATGCTTCCTCTTGAAAACCTTTCACAAGGCATCATTACAACTCCCCTCCCCTGACCTGATGCCAACACAAAGGGCATTAGTAACACTGCAACAACAGCTTGGAAGAGTGCCTATTTTTTACTGAAGATAGCCTGCTTGCACACTACAAGCGAGCTCTCGCAATGCTGTATGCTGCTAAAACCAAGGAGCACCTAAAGCACAGAGAAAATAATGTATCCGAGGTCTGAATAACACGTCAACACGCTATGCAACATACCTTTAATGTGTGAAAGCACAAGGAGACAGTTCAGCATCCACCTGTTTTTCCGACTATCTGTAGCAACACCAAAGCATGAAAATCTCTCAAAACAAATTAGTGAAAGCTCCCGAAAATGAAGCACCCTGTCAGCGGTGTGCATGCTTGAAAAGTAATGCCAAAGTGAAGTACCAAGTGCAGCAACAGATACTGTAAAGGACGTAAACTACTGTTTTAGAGAGTACTTAATGAGCATTGTCTGTTTGCTCATTAAGTTGTTTCTAACAAATAAAGAACGAGCCCTTGACCCCTTCCCTTTTGTTTTAGAGAGTGTCACTCATGCTGGCATGAGTGCATTACCCATTTTTTTTAAAGCAAGCAGCACTAAGAGATTTATTTCCACATGGCATGGAACACGTCAGCAGCTCATTCACATGCAAATAATTATACAAATTGGGATGCTACAAAGTGCCAAATCAAGTTCAATTTTAGCATCTGAAAGAAATGTTCTGCAAGAAACTCGCTACATAACCGAGGGTGCCCTAAAAGAGATAAGCAGGAAATATGTATAATAAAACTGAAAAGTACACGGAGTATTTTACTGTACGAAATTGCGTACAATATATGAAGGCAGATTACGCTTTTTAAACACTTGTTCTTCGTGTGCGCTGCTGGGGACGAGTATGCCTAAAACGCCAGTCACACGTGGCATGTGTGGTCGAGTGGGGTTTCGCAGAACTTCGAATTTGGTTGCGAAAAGAATTAGCAATCAAATGCGTAATCATGGCAACAAAAGTACAGGAACACGTGCTACAAGAACGGGGAAATAAGCCGGTCGCTGGGCTCACAGCGACTAAGATTCACTGTACATGTGTCAAAATGACAAACGAATGTACAAATGACAGTACGCGAATGTCAAGTCAACATCGCATCTCACAAAACGGGAAAGGAAGCACCGCTACATTTACAGTCGCTTACTGCAAGATTGCTCAAAACTGTGCGCTATATGACGACGGCTGATAGTGTCAACGTGGTTAAACGCGGCAGAGACCGGTGTATGTATTACGTACACCTAACATTGCATCAACAACACCGCTTCAGTACACAATCACACGTGCACTGCTTTGTGCTTCGGCACACGCTTGACACTAGAACGCAGCGTTGTCCTAAATCGTTAATCTGTTGGAGGAATGCAGAACTATTGGCACGTGTAGCACGCGCAGACACTGTTACGGCACAACAGCACATCGCTAGCAGCCGCACAAAGGCTATAATTGAGGTGCATATCAGTGTTGAGACGATGGGCACACAATAATTATGTAGGACTAAAATTATTTGCATGTAAGGCAGTAGTACAACCCCAAAATAACACAAATTACAAGAAAACAGAGATTGACAAGGAATCTACTTACGCTGTCGGAAGTTGAACAGACTTGCAGAGACGTAGAACAGGACGGCCCCATGTTGCGGAGTCTTATTTATGCCCCGTACAGCACTGCCTTCGCACAAACGCAAAAATGGGGAGAAAGCCAACAAAGCCGCCAAACACACGCACAAATACACGCCTGAAGTTGAAAGCGCACAAACACACGCACAAACACACGCCTGAAGTTGAAAGCGGCGCCTAGCGCTGCGCTAGGCTTCGAATAGTTTCGCTGAACAAAGAAAACAGTAGTGGATGGATGAAAGTAGTTGGAGACTTGAAGCAAGCTAACGGCTGCTGCCACCGTTGTTTTAACTGTGCTAATTTTTGCTATCAGACCAGACAGGAATTTGCTTATGTCTCTTAAATCTGAAAAGTTGCGCGTAATCGATGACACTAATCCTGTAACAAACATTTCCATGATCCGTTTGCACAAATGTTCGTAGGTCTTGTATGTATAACGAAAGGGGTCAAGGGCTCGTTTGTTTATGGAAACAACTTAATGAACCAACAAACAATGAAGCCTTGGAAAGCACAGCGGAAGTTATTGAAGTTTTGTTATTGTAATATTGTAATTGTGAGGAGGTAAGCAGAAAGGAATTAAAGTGGACGAAAAGACAACGCACAATATATATATATATATATATATATATATATATATATATATATATATATATATATATATATATATATATATTGTTACGGGTGAGGGTACATCGGTGTACATTTATAATGTACAGCGACGGTAAGGAAACATTCTGTGGCGCATGTCAATAAGTCAGTACACCGTGCACGTCCATGATATCCGCCAACAAATAACACTAACAGTTGCCGGAATACACTGCCGTACTGCCGTATACAATGTTCGTCTTTTCGGCAAAACACATGGCAGTCGTGTCTTCGAATACATCCTTTCTCGATCCATTCTCACTAATTCGTATGCCACATCAATTTCGGAAGGAGAATGGATCAGGGGCTCGTTTATTTGTTAGGCATAATCTGATGAAGCCGGGGAAGGCATATGGAGTACGTAAATTGTAGTTTATAACTGTAGTGCAGTAATTTTGACCGAAATCGAAAGAGATGGAGGTGGACGAAAACACACACGTACGTCGCCGTCGGTAGGAACCCAACTTACGACTTCTAGACGATGCGTCCGCGATGCTCTACTATGTAGGCTCGCTTTTTAGCGACGGCAGGTGTTCTTTCGACTACTTTAATTGCTTTCCATTTATGTCATGATGACTGCACCACAGTTATAAAAGCTACAACTGTCCGGCCTCGATCTATGCATTCCTGGGGTTCATTGAATTTCTAGTGTTATTTTCAAACATGGGGACAGCCTTTGCAATGAATGCCCAATTAGCCTGCAATGTCTAAATTCACGGACATCGCAGGAACTTTCAGAAGCACAAGAAATTTTCAACACAATCGAATCTCAATGAGCATGCAGAAGCGTCGCGGGTATCAGCAGTCATTGTCTTACAAGCTGAGTTTTCTCGGCAGTACTACGGTTTTTGCTGTTACACGATGCCATCGAGTTGGATGTCGCTGTGGCGCGTGTAACAGCGGGTATGCGCCGGGATGGTTGGTTGATTGATTGCGCGTGGTTCGTTTAAGGAAGCGACGCTAATTTCTGGAGCCCATATCGGGCTCACGGCGGCGTGCGGGACAGAAAGAGGTAGACAGGAGAGAAAAGCCGTAGTGGAGAGCCCTGGAAATTTCGGCGCTCACAACGCGCAGTACACAGGCCTCTGGCATTTTGGCCTAGCTCCATCGAAAATGCGACTGCCGCGGCCGGGATATCGAACCCGCGCTTTTTAGGTTGCAGCCGATTACCCTAACCGCTACACAAATGCGGCGGACGGGGATGGCCACGTGATGTTGCTGTGAATCTGCGGTGGTGTGGACTTCATATATTGCATAAGCGACACAAACTTAAGACGATGGAAGCGAAAGCAGATCTATTAATTAGCTACCATAAGTCAACGCGCATTCATTCTGTGAGAAGATTTACAAGTGCCTCAGACTCTGCTTGAAACGCCCTCGCCCCCTCTCGTTTGGAATAATATAGTTCGCATTCCCGTCTTGCTCATAGCTACAGTGAGATACAACTCAAGTCTGCAGTGAAGCGCCTCTCACGCCACAACGTAATCACGCCATGACCGCCGGTCATGTACCTCCGCGACGCTTCAAATATTTCCTTTTTTGAGCTTTCCAAGTTACCAAAACAAAGATAGGGCGGCAGCGATAACGGATAGGCGCATAAGTTTTTATATCTTCTTTCGTTTATTAGAGCGGAACAATTAGAAAGGATAATTTTTTATTGAGCGGAAATAAGCGCTTGCAACGTAAAAAGGCGGCGCACCACAAGCGCCGCCACCCGTTTTTCAACTCAGTTCAGTGAAGTTTCACGCGTAAAACAGGCTCGGAAGCAAAATTAACCGTAACGCAGGATTTATCAGACGGAAACGCTCAGACTCCGCACATTTTTGTCTATGCTTCTCGAGCACCTCATGGCTCAAAAACAGCAGACGCTCTGCAGGCATTTCCTCCATGTCTGCAGGTACCGAAAGCACGGCGCCATGTTGAAAGGCCGGCGCCATTTGAAAAGGTCGCGTGACGGCAATTTCCTCTGAATTTTCGATTGGCTGGCGGCGTAACACCGACGCGCGCAGTCCGTCGGCCCTCGTTGATAACTGCTGCTTTTTTTTATTTAGCGTTTGTCTCTTGTGTCCGCTTCAAGGGCATGGAGAAGACGCTCATCGGCGCTTGCTTTAAAACAAAGCTTAGGGTATAGTTATCGGCTGCATTAATCGTAGTAGAAGCTGTTCTATCGAGGGCCAGCAAGCATACGTACTCTACTGGCGTTGTTTCTCCACAACTCGACAAAGTAAAGCGCTTATGGGAACAACGACTGTTCTTACGTTTTATTATATTTTTTTTCATTTCACGTTTTCTTTATTTTTCCCGCATTAATTACTTAATTTAATAGGTTTACGACGAGCACTTGGGCAAACTCTATGCTCAGGCAACTTGAGACAGCGGTTATTTAGGTATTCTCTAGGACAGCCAGATCGCCATCAATCGCTATGGTTCGTTGCTGTCTGCGCTGTGGGCTATGGTTTGCGCCACGTGTATTTTACTTATGGTCTGCTTGTGTTCGTGAAACATCGAAATTCACCGCGTTAGGTTAGCTAACCGTTTGGTTCGTGTGACTTCGTCTCCGAAATTCGCCGATTTGGTAATGAGTTCCAGGTGGACCAAACACCGTGCCGTCAAGGAGGAGTACCGGGCGATCTTGGACACCCTCGGCGCCCCGCGACCGTCTACGAATCATTCAGCTTGTGCTCAAAACTCCGGAGGCTGTAAAAGACGCGGGAGCGACACCCCAGACGGTACTCGCGAGCCACCCAAGAGAGCGGTGGCCGTTCCAGGCCCCCAAGACGACTCGCATGCTAGCATTAGCGAACAGGTAGCCTCGCAGGAGTTTTCTGGTGGCGAGGAACGTTCCACCACACCAACTCGTGAGGGACGTCCAGGCGATGATGAACTCGTGTCAGAAAGTAGCTCGTGTGGTGATGTTCCCGAAAACGGACGAGCAAGTCGGCCGCATCGTGCAGATGTGTTGTCAGACACATCCACAGCTTCAGACGTGGATTCAACCGAGCTGGATTCCGCACATGTATCGTCAGGCAGCTCCACGGTGTCGGAAGCAGACTCTGCTGAGGAAGGAACGGTACCTTGCGGCCTGGAAGGCCTGGTGTCAGATGTGCCATCTGCCAGCCATATTTCCGCAGCGGAAGAATTTGCACAGATTGCGAGCAAACACAACATGACACATGCCAACATAAACGACGTGTTGGATTTTTGCCGCCGGCGAGGCATTTCCGACCTCCCAAAAGATGTCAGAACTCCCAAAAGATGCCATGTGTACCCAGCGAAAAGCTTGTCTTGAGCAAAATAACTCATTTGTCCACTTTGGTCTGGAAGAAGGCATTCGACGGTCAGTAGGGTCGTCACACGTACGTAGTCGCATAGAACTTCAAGGGAACATAGATGGCATGCTTCTGTTCAAGAGCAGCCAGACAACCTTCTGGCCCATACTGTGTCGTATAACAAACATGAATACGCCTCCATTCATGGTCAGTGTTTATTGCGGCACAGGAAAACCAACAAATCTTGGGGATTACCTTGCACCATTTCTGGAAGACGTTCACAAGTTGACAGCCAGTGCATGATGCTGAAAGGTACTCATGTTGATGTTTGCCTGACAGCAATGGTGTGCGACGCTCCTGCAAGGAGCTTTGTAAGGGCAATAATAGGACACACCGGGTACCATGCATGTGAGCGTTGCAACCAAAAAGGGCGCTATGTGGAAGGTCGTGTGACGTTCCCCAGCCTCCACGGACAACTGCGCACAGACAGCTCCTTCCGTTCACAAGAGGACAAACATCACCACAATGGTGTTTCACCTTTTACATCTTTAAATATCAATATGGTGTCATGGGTTCCCACGGAATATATGCACCTCGTTTGCTTGGGTGTTGTGAGACGGTTGCTCAGAAATTGGGTATGTAAAGGTCACGGTAAGAGGCTGAGCAGGGTGCAACGCATTCAGCTGAACGATAGCCTTCGAGAGCCTTTCCAACCTATTTCCAAAGAAAACCAAGGGGCACTGAGGAGTTGGATGGGTGGAAGGCTACTGAATTTAGAACATTTCTTTTGTATGTCGGTCCAGTAGTCCTCAAGCCAGTTCTTCCAGATGTTCAGTACAGCCACTTCATTCTTCTGCATGTGGCTATAAGAATATTGGTGTCCCCTGAGCATTACCGTGTGTATAATCAGTTTGCTCGGGACCTGCTCCGATACTTCGTGCC